>CAUYRH010025935.1:0-16659 GCA_963574655.1 Perodicticus potto
CTCACAAAAATTGATTCAAGATGGATAAAGGACTTAAATTTAAGGCATGACACAATAAAAATCCTGAAAGAAAGCATAGGAAAAACAATGGAAGATATCAGCCTGGGGAAAGACTTCATGAAGAAGACTGCCATGGCAATTACAACAACAAAAATAAACAAATGGGACTTACTTACACTGAAAAGCTTCTTTCTGTACAGCTAAGGAGACCACAACCAAAGCAAATAGATAACATACATATTGGGAAAGGATATTTGCATATTTTGAATCAGAGAAAAGCCTGATAACTAGGATCTATAGAGAACTCAAATTAATCCACGTGAAAAAAGCCAACAATTCCATATATCAATGGGCAAGAAACACATGGCTAACAAATATATGAAAAAATGCTCATCATCCGTAATTATTAGAGAAATGCAAACCACCCTGAGATACCATCTAACCCCAGCAAGAATGGCTCACATCACAAAATCTCGAACTGCAGATGCTGGCATGGATGTGAAGAGAAGGGAACAGCTTTTACTCTCCTGGTGGGACTGCAAAGTAATACAACCTTTTTGGAAGGAAGTATGGAGAACCCTCACAGAACTCAACCTAGACCTCCCATTTGATCCTGCAACCCCATTACTGGGCATCTACCCAGAAGGAAAAAAATCCTTTTACTATAAGGACTCTTGCTCTAGACTGTTTATTGCAGCTCAATTTATAATCACCAAAATGTGGAAACAGCCTAAATGCCCACCAACCCGGGAATGGATTAACAAGCTGTGGTTTATGTACACTGTGGAATACTATTCAGCCATTATAAAAAATGGAGACTTTACAGTCTTTGTATAACCTGGATGGAAGTGGAACACATTATTCTTAGCAAAGCATCACAAGAATGGAGAAGCATGAATCCCATGTACTCAATTTTGATATGAGGACAATTAATGACACAGTGGGGGGGGGAAGGGGAGAGCAGAGAGAGAAGGAAGGAGGGAGGGGTGGGAAAAAGAAAAAGCAGAGAGAGGGAAGGAGGGAGGGGAGTGGGGTCTTGGTGTGTGCCACACCTTTTGGGGGCAAGACACATTTGTAAGAGGGACTTTACCTAACAAATGCAATAAGTGTAACCTGGTTTCTTGTACCCTCAATGAATCACCAACAGTAAAAAAAAAAGCAAGCACAGAACTATCCTGCCAGGTTTCAGAGCCCAGCTGATCCATTTTCTAAGTAACCTTGGGCAAGTTATTCTATGTGCTTCAATTCCCTCATCTGAAAAGCAGGGATAATAAGAGTCCTTCCTCACAAAGGAGGGATTTAAAAACTCGGAATTGTGTTTGGCATATTAAGAGTTCAATAAATAGTAGTGCTTACTATTCCTATACCTGATATAAAAATTGTTATTATTTCTACCTATATTTTTGCACAAAAGACTTATATCTTCTGACCAGAGTAAAACTCAGGATTCTTGAAGAGGTGGGAGCTGAATGGGGGACTTAAACATAAGACCTGAGTGTGTTAAACTACTAGAAGAAAAGATAGAGAGAAAGCTAAATCATATTGGTCTGGGCAGTGATTTTTTTGGATTTAGCCCCCCAAGCACAAATTTTTTAAAAAGCAAAAATAGACAAGTGGGATTGTAACAGTCTTTTTTTTTTTTTGTAACAGTCTTAAAAGCTTCTGCACAGCAAAGGAAACAATCAACAGAGTGAAGAGAAAAGCTATAGATAAAAATAATTTGCAAACCATACCTCTAATAAGGGGTTTAATATCCAAAATATATAAGGGACTCAAACAAGTCAATAGCAAGAAAACAAATAAAAACTAGGCAAATGGCCAGGTATAGTGGCTCCTGCCTATAATAGCACTCTGGGAGGCTAAGGCAGGCAGATTGCCTGAACTCAGGTGTTCCAGACCAATCTGATCTAGAAGGAGACCCCATCTCTAAAAATAGCCGGTGTTGTGGCAGGTATCTGTAGTCCCAGCTACTAGGGAGGCTGAGGCAAGAGGATCTCTTGAGTCCAAGAGTTTGAATTGCTGTGAATTATGACACCATGGAACTCTACCAGGGCAACCAAGTGAAACTTTGTCTCAAACAAACAAACAAACAAAAAAAAAACACCACTAGGCAAAGGATTGAATAGATATTTCTCAAATGAAGACATACAAATGACTAACAGATATATTTTTTTAAATGTTCCACATCACTAATCATTAGGGAAATGCTAATTAAAACCACGTTGAGATACCACCTCACATGTCAGAATGGTTATCATCAAAGAGACAGAACTCAGGAGCCTGCAGCAGGAGGATCATTTGATCCCAGGAGTTTGAGGCTGTAGTACCCAGACAGTGCTATGGTTGTGCCTATGAATAGCCACTGCACTCCAGCCTAGGCAAGCATAGTGAGACCCTGTCTCTAAGAAATAAACAAACAAACAAAAGAAGACAAAAGATAATAAGTGTTGGCAAGGATATGGAAAAAAGAGTATCTTTTTACATTGTTGGGGAAATGTAAATTAGTATAGCCATTATGTAAAACAGCACAGAAGTTCCTCAAAAAATTAACTATAGAACTACCATATGATCCAGCAATCTCACTTTTGGGTATATATCCAAAGGATTTGAAGTCAGTATGTTGAAGAGATATCTGTACTCAGCTTTATTGCCAAGAGACAAGATATGGAATCAGCCTAAGTGTCCATCATGGATGAATGGATAAAGAAAATGTGAAATATATACACAATAGAATATTATTCAGTCATAAAAGGAGGAAATGTTGTCATTTACAACAATATAGATAAACCTAGAGAACATTATGCTAAGTGAAATGAACCAGGCACAGAAAGACTGTATGATCTCACTTATATGTGGACTCTAAAACAATCAAACTCAGCTGGGCACTATGGCTCATACCTGTAATCCTGGTAGTCTCCGAGGCTGAGGCAGGTGGATCGCCTGAGCTCAAGAGTTTGAGATCAGCCTGATCAAGAGCGAGATCTGTCTCTACTAAAAATAGAAAAATTAGCTGGGCATGCAAGGCGCCTGTATTCCCAGCTACTCAGAAGACTGAGACAAGAGGATCTCTTGAGCCCAAGAGTGTGAGGTTGCAGTGAGTATGCCACCACACACTCTACCCAGAGTAACACAAGTGAGACTCTGTCTCAAAAATAAGTAAATAAATAAAGCAATCAAACTCATAGAAGCAGAGAGTGATTGTTACTAGAGTCTGTGAGGTGGGGGAGATGAGGAAATGTTAGTCAAAGAGTATAAAGCTTCAGTTAGACAGGAGGAATTCATTTTTTGAGACCTATTGCACAGCTCACTGACTATAATTATTAATAATGTATTGTACATTTCAAAATTGCTAGAGAAAATTTCAAATGTTCTCATCACAAAAATGGTAAGTATTTGAGTTGATGGATACATTAATTAGCTTCATTTAATTATTCCACATTGTATGCCTATATCATAACATGATTTTTACCACATAAATATATAGTTATAATTTGTCAATTAACAATAACAAATTTTAAAATGCTTTGTAGGCTTGGCACCTGTAGCTCAAGCGGCTAAGGCGCCAGCCACGTACACCAGAGCTGGCAGGTCCGAATCCAGCCTGGGCCTGCCAAACAACAATGACAACTACAACCAAAAAATAGCCGGGCGTTGGGGTGGGCACCTGTAATGCCAGCTACTTGGGAGGCTGAGGCAAGAGAATCACTAAGTCCAGGAGTTGGAGGTTGCTGTGAGCTGTGATGCCATGGCATTCTACCCAGGGCAACAGCTTGAGGCTCTGTCTCAAAAAAATAAAAAAAATAAAATAAAATGCTTTGTGAAAGCAGGTAAATATTTTTAAAGCTCTTTATACATACCAAAAATTTGCTGCCTTTAAAAGTAATACCTCACATTTTGTCAATTTAATGTTGTCTTGGTCGTCATATTTTCATTACTAGTAAAATTAAAATATTTTAAATACTTATTTAATAGCACTTTGCAATTACATGATTGTGAATTTTTTGTTCATATCCTTTCCCCATCTATATGCTGCTCCTTTTAATCAAATGATACCAGTATAAAAATATTAAAGGCTGTGAATGGAGGTAGGTTTGGGGGAAGAAAATGAGGGTGCTCTTGTTCTGGAAGTTGGAAGACACACTCTGATTTTCCCCAGGTAAACTTTTTCACATTTTCTCTTCCCCCAAAACCTTGGACTTTGTACCCACCTGAATAGCAGGTAAAATGTACATCAAGAACAAGGCAAGGCCAGGACTGACAGATTCTACTGGGAAAGAATTAACAAGCTCTTTTTAGATTCAGACAATTTATTACTTACAAAGACAGTAAAAGGAAGAGTAGCCAAACCAGCGAGCTCCCTGTGGCTCTTGAGCACAGCAGCATTAAAACAAAGGAGCAGGGCGGTGCCTGTGGCTCAAAGGAGTAGGGCACCAACCCCATATGCCAAAGGTGATGGGTTCAAACCCAGCCCCCGCCAAACTGCAAAAAAAAAAGGAGCCAAATGACTACAACACAAATGATAGGACACTCTGTTGCTGAGAGGTACCTTTGAGACTGCAGCAGAGTGCTTTCATGGCCTGCAGGTGTGACCTAAAGGGAGGCAGCAGAAATCCTTTTGCCTCATCAAAATCTGGGAAGCTACAAGAAAATTTTATATCTTATGACAGACTTCCAGGATGATGTCGTCCAGGACTCAGACAGGGATGTCAGTAGAAAATGGTCTTGCAACAACTCCTCACAAGCCCACCATGCTCTTGTGTTCCAGAAAGATCACAAGGCATTCCACTGGAGGTTTATTTATTTATTTATTTTTTTGAGGTAGAGCCTCAAGCTGTCACCCTGGATAGAGTGCTGTGACATCACAGCTCACAGCAACCTCCAATTCCTGGGCTCGAGCGAGTCTCCTGCCTCCACCTCCCAAGAAGCTGGGACTGCAGGCGCCCGCCACAACGCCTGGCCATTTTTGGTTGCAGCCGTCATTGTTGTTTGGCGGGCCCGGGCTGGATTCGAACCCACCAGCTCAGGTGTACATGGCTGGCGCCTTAGCCCGCTGAGCCACAGGCGCCAAGCCTCCACTGAGGTTTAGATTCAGCTCGTGTCCTATGTGGATGCATGCGAGGTTACCAGAGCACCATGGTGGAGCCCAGGAATAGAGAACCTGCAGCCTTAGGCCACAGCCTTTTGACTGAATCCAAATTTTACAGAACAAATCCTTTAATTTTTATTAACACTTTTCTTTGAAGAGTCTTGTTCAGTTGCCCCATCTAGAATGCAGTGGTGTCATCATAGCTCACAGCAACCTCAAATTTCTGGGCTCCAGTGGTACTACTGCCTCAGTCTTCCAAGTAGCTGGGATGATAGGTGCTCACCACCAACCTGCCTACTTCTCTCTATTTTTAGTAGAAATGGGGTCCCACTCTTGCTCAGGATGGTATTGAACTACTGACCTCAAGTGATCCTCCCACCTTGGTCTCCCAGAGTGCTAGGATCACAGGTGTGAGCTACCATGCCTTATTAATAATACATGTTTGTTCATCTTTTATATATATATATTTTTTCTTTCTTTCTTTTTTTTTTTTTTTTGGCAGTTTTTGGCCGGGGCAGGGTTTGAACCCACCACCTCTGGTATACGGGGCCAGTGCCCTACTCCTTTGAGCCACAGGCACTGCCCCATCTTTTATATTTTATTTTATTTCTTAAATGAATGCATTTAAAATACCAAAGAATTAAATAAGTTTCAACAAAAATAATGCTCCCAGATTGACTGGCAGAATTAAAACATTAGTAAGCCATAAGACATAAATTGATGGTTGCTATGCTCATGATTTAATTCTAACTTCCCTCACAGGAGGCTGGTTTGTGAGAGTTAATGGAGGTTGAGTATGCCAGTCTGTTATCAGTTTTTGGCAACAATGCTCTGTGTTTCTGTTTAAAGTAGAATTTGTGAATAATTGCACATCTTGACAGTATTTTTTAACTTAGTCTTCTTAACAGACCATCGTGTCAAGGAAGAGCAAGAGAATGCTGAAGGAAGAAAACAGATTTTTTAATGAGGATTGGGAATTGCAATATTATCTTGTTTCTGCTAAAGATGATTTGAAGGCTTTGTGATACTTCAATATCAACATTAAAGAAATCAAATGCTCATCAGTATTATAATTCTCATAAGGACCACAAATACTTTATTTATTTATTTATTTTTAAGATAGAGTCTCACTTTGTCACCCTCGGTAGAGTGCAGTGGCGTCATAGCTCACAGCAACCTCCAGCTCTCGGGCTTAAGCGATTCTCTTGCCTCAGCCTCCCAAGTAGCTAGGACTACAAGTGCCCACCACAACACCCAACTATTTTTAGAGAGAGTCTCACTCTTGCTGAGTTTGGTCTCGAACCTGTGAGTTCAGGGCAATCCACCCACCTCAGCCTCTCAGAGTGCTAGGATTATAGGCGTGAGCCACCGCGCCCACCCAGGACCACAAATATTTTAAATTACAAGGAAAAGTGTGAAAACTTGTATTGCAGAAATTAAAAGGTGAAAAGCAAAAGCAAAGACAATTCTTTCAAGCAATAATAAAAACTGGATTAGACCTGGAACTAACGTCACCAAAGCAATGGTTTATATACTCCAACAAAAAAAGGGAAAGCATCCAATGATGTAGAAATTGTGAAAGAATGCATTGTTTAAGTTGTAGGGTGCTTAGACCCCAATAATATTTCAAAATACACACAACTGCCTTTCAAGGAACAACTGATTGGCAGCATGAATTATCCTTCATGCAATACTTCAAAATGAAAATATATATTATTATTTAGATGAATCAACTTATACTATTAACTCAGCACAGGTTTTATACTTTATTCAGGTAATGGCAGAAGATTTTCTTTGCTACAAAGTTATTCACTTTGGACACTCTTGTGAGCAGAACACAAGGAATGATCTTTTCAACAAGTTTCAAGATAAATGTTGGCTGGGCATGGTAGTTCACACCTGTAATCCTAGCATTCTGGGAGGCCAAGGTGGATGGATTGCTTGAGTTCAGGAATTTGAGACCAGCCTGAGCAAGAGCGAGACCCTGTCCCTACTTTAAATAGAAAAATCTAGTTGGGCATTGTGGTGGGTGCCTGAGGGCAACAAAATGAGACTCTGTCACACACACAAAAAAAGTCATGAAGTTGGCCTGAATTAGTAACCTAAGTGAGTGTATGTACAGACGGTGCACCTTCCACGAAAGGAAAACATGAAGGGTTTATTGCCTAAATAAAATAGTATTGACAGACCCAGATGCTCTCATTTCTTTTTATTGTATCTTGCATCAGCAAATTCTCTGTGCTAAAGCTACTAATTTTTTTTTTTAATTTTTTTAAGGCAAGCATGAAACAAAGTGTATTGAGGAAGAGAAAAATACGTTTACAGAGTAAGAAAGTTTACCAAGCAGGATACCTTCTCCATAGACAGTAAATGGGCCTCCAGAGTAAGTAATCAAAGAAGACTAAACCTATTATTTTATTTTTTTATTGATTTTTTTTTTTGAGACAGAGCCTCAAGCTGTCACCCTGGAGAGAGTGCTGTGGCATTACAGCTGACAACAACCTCCAATTCCTGGGCTCAAGTGAGTTTCCTGTCTCCGCCTCCCAAGTAGCTGGGACTACAGGCACCCGCCACAACACCCGGCCATTTTTTGGTTGCAGACGTCATTGTTGTTTGGTGGGCCGGGTTGGGTTCGAATCCTCCAGCTCAGGTGTACGTGGCTGGCGCCTTAGCCCGTTGAGCCACAGGCGCCGAGCCTAAACCTACTATTTTAAGTGACACTTTGCAACAAGTTATAAGTACTGTTAATTATATTTGAGCAAATGCAACCCAGCATTGTCAATTTCATAACATGCTAAAGTTGGTTAATAAGACATTCAGTGTGGATTTGCCGTATCATTCTAAAGCAGTGGTTCTGAACCTTCCTAATGCCGCAGCCCTTTAATACAGTTCCTGTGGGTTGCGACCCACAGGTTGAGAACTGCTGTTCTAAAGTGTGTTGGCTATTACAGGGGTAGGTGTTAGCCAGAATCTTATCTTTGTTAAAACAGATAGTTAAATTTTATGAAGAAAAGAATCAACAATGTGAATTATCTAAAGAAAATTGCTAAAAAAAATGCAGCATTTTGGTGTGATATGTCAAATCAAACCAACTTGAATATTTCTTTGCAAGGTAAAACTAAGTTTATATCTGATACGTAGGAAAAAATCCAAGCATTTTGAAATAAGATATATCATATATTTACATTACGATTCATAACAGTAGCAAAATTACAGTTATGAAGTAGCAACAAAAATAATTTTATGGTTGGTGGTCACCACAACATGAGGAACTGTATTAAAGGGTCGCGTCGTTAGCAAGGTTGAGAACCACTGTTCTAACTGAAATATTTTTCCTTATAAATGGAGTGAAATAGGACTTTAAAAATTTAAGTACAATCCTTATTAGCTATTGTTTTTTACAACCGTGTTTCTTCAGAGCTAAAAGCCAGTGTTACAATATGTTTCTCGTCCTTTGGGAAACTCTTTAAGCCCAGAAGGCTAGTCTAAAAAGTTCCATGGCTCCTCTTTAGTACCTTGTACTAAACCTCTTGTACAGGAAAATGCTACATTGTGATCATAAACCTAAATAAAACCGAAGCATCATTCCACATAACTGCAGAAAGGAAACCCCCAAACAGAGCCTGAACTAGTTTTCTAGGGCTATCACAGTTCAAAAGCCTGACTGGAGTATGTTCAAGAGAAATTGGAAGGAGAGGAAGTGGGAACAATGCAGAATGGGAATAACGTGGAAAAGTTTAGATTCATTTTGCTAAAGTAAGAATAAAAACAAAAACCGCAATAATTTCCATATCATTTGGGTTTTTTTTTATGTTACATAAGTTACACATCAATTTGTAAATCACCATTACAACTTAAACAATAGAAATGTATTGTCTTGCAGTTCTGGAGACTAGTGGTCCAAGATCAAGATGTTGGTTGTATTGGTTCCTTCTGAGGATTGTGAGGGAAAGATCTGTTCCAGGCCTCTCTCCTTGGCTTGGAGAAGACTGTCCTCTCCATATGTCCCTTCACATCATCTTCTTTCTATGGATCACTGTGTCTAAACTTCCCCTTTTTATAAAAACATTAGTTATATTGGATTAGGGCCTGCTCTAATGACCTCACTTTAACTTGATTACCTCTGTAAAAACCCTATCTCCAAAAAATGTCATATTCTTAAGGTCAGAACTTCAATATATGCATTTTGAGGGGACATAATTCAACCCATCACACAGCCTAAGATTTTCCCACTTGTTCTGTCATCCAGAGCCATTGATCAGTTTGACTAACTTGACAGTATACTCTTAGACCAAGAGATTAAGAAATGAACCATGAAGGGACACATTTTTTGTGACTGTGAAACCTGAAGAGAACCAACCTGACTACAATCTCCAGATTCCTGAAGGACACACTAACGTTAAACTTAAATTTTTGTGATTTAGCTGGAGATAACTGGAAAATAATAGCAATCTCATGGCTCGGGAGTAATGTTAAGAAAAATTATATAGAACATACAAATAAGCAAGATGATCACATAATTTTTTAGTGCTATTCTGGAGCACTGTTCAACATGCCAAGGTTTAGCTGACTCTTACAGGGAATGTATCGTGTTCAACATATAATTTACTATTGATTTGGACCTAGATATTTTGTAAGTCAATAAAGTTAAGAGGTTAGCTCATAGAAAACTGGAAAAGTGTGATAATTTTCTTCTCTGTCCAGTAGAAATGATGACCCCAAAACTTATGGTTTTATTTCCTTTTAGGACATTAACTAATTTTGTATTCATACCAGCAATCTTATTTCATCAATCCTTTTCCTTCACTGACTGTATAAAGCCCCACTTCTCATATCCTCCTTGAACCAGCTTTGTTAACATTTTAGCTTCCTCATTAATGAATTAAATCAATATTTGAAACTGGATCATTGACAATTTGTATGAGAATTGTATTTTTAATATTTTGAAAATTATACTTTAGTAGTACCCCTTCTCAAGCAACATTTTTTTGAAACAGAGTCTCACTGTTACCCCAGGATAGAGTGCTAGATGTCAGCCTAGCTCACAGCAACCTCAAACTCCTGGGTTCAAGTGATCCTCCTGCCTCAGCCTCCCGAGTGGCTGGGACTACAGGTGCTGCCATAACACCCTGCTAGTTTTTCTGTTTTTAGTAGAGACAGGGTCTCACTCTTGCTCAGGCTGGTCTTGAATTCCTGGCCTCAAGCAATCCTCCTGCCTTAGCCTTCCAGAGTGTTAGTATTATAGTCATGGGCCATTGCACATAGCCCAAGGAACATTTTTTTTCAACTAGGAGGCATTGGGGGCAGGCACAGTGGCTATGCCAGTAATCCCAGCACTTTGGGAAGGTGAGGGGAGAGGATCACTTGAGGCCAGAAGTTTGAGCTCAGCCTGGGCAAAATAGCAAGACCCTGTTTCCACAAAAAAATTATGAATTAGCCAGATGTGGTAATGCATGCATGTAGTCTCAGCTACTCAAGGGGCTGAAGTAAGAGGATTGCTTGAGCCCAGGAGATCAAAGCTTCAGTAAGCAAGCTACGGTTGTTTCACTGCACTCCAGCCTGAGTGAAGAGTAAGACCCCATCTCTAAAAACAAACAAGAAATTAGGAGGCAATGGGGCAACTAAAAAATAGAATGCTATTATTAAACTAAGTGTGGACAAGAAATGTAAGAACCAGGGCAGTGTGTGGCTCACTGAGTAGGGCGCCAGCCCCGTATACCAAAGGTGGCAGGTTCAAACCCAACCTCAGCTGAACTGCAAAACAGAAAAATAGCCGGGCGTTGTGGCGGGTGCCTGTAGTCCCAGCTACTCGGGAGGCTGAGGCAAGAGAATCACTTAAGCCCAGGAGTTGGAGGTTGCTGTGAGCTGTGTGATGCCACAGCACTCTACCAAGGGTGATAAAGTGAGACTCTGTCTCTACAAAATAATAATAATAATAATAATTTTTGTGGTGCTTTTCCATCACTAATCAGCTGTGGAATTTATCATCATCCAAATGTTCATACAGTAGTAGTTTGCTCTTAACCTAAAAGTGAATTTGGTAAGGAAGATTTTAATAAGATATAAGTAAATAAGGTTTTTTTTTTCCTTTTTCAGTGAAATATTGTCTTTCTACCTTGAGGGATAGAGATCACTTAAAATATTTAGTATTTAGTTCTAAACATTCTTTCTGGTTGTAAGTGATCGTCACTTACCTTTAAGCACTGGTTGTTTGTGTGTTTAAAAGGTTTGCTTTCCTCGATTATCGAGACGAGGTTCCAATTACTGGCAGAGTATCCAGTCAAAAAGGAACAGGATCATTTGGTTTTATCAGCGAAAACTACGACAAGTCAGCTTTTAAAGGCATGGACTAAATCTTAGAATTATGAATGATGTTCCTGAAAAACTCTAAAAACTCTCTACATGGAGCTCTTCATTTGTGCTTTTGTGTCCTAAGTTGCTGGACTTACTCTTGGGAACAGTTGAGAAGGGAGTGATGCAATCCTCAACTGGTTAGTTCCCTGGCAACCTCTCTAGTTAAGGGCAGAGTTACTAAAGCTGAGTTGTGACTGGGTGGTGGAATGTGAGGCAGAGTTTAAGATAAACATAGATGAGTAATTGTGTATAATTATTAGATCAGTACTGTGCACACAAATTCTCAAATGATACTTATGAATAAATATAGTAGCTAGAGAAGTTTCCAGAAAATCACAACAGTAGTTAACCCTTCCTTTGCAGTAACTATGGGTGACACATTATTCTAAGGCAGTGGTTCTCAACTTTCCTAATGCCTCCTAATGCAGTGACATGAGTTCCTCATGTTGTGACCCCCAACCATAAAATGATTTTCGTTCTACTTCAGAACTGTCATTTTGCTACGGTTATGAATCGTAATGTAAATATCTGATATGCAGGATGTATTTTCATTGTGACAAAGGGGTCGCGACCCACAGGTTGAGAACCGCTGTTCTAAGGGGTTTATATACATTACTTTATTTTATCCTCACAACACCCCTTTGAGTTGTTTTAGCTGAGCAATGGAGGTGCCAGGAATTGATGTTGGCATCTGAATATGTCACCACTATACTGCTCAGTCATCTTGTAAGTCCACTAGGAGAGAAAACAAGGCTTTTCTGAAAGTGTCTTTCAAGCTTGGAGAAGTGGGTTCTTCCTGTTTATAAAGGCAGCATAATAAAATCACAAGATAAATATGAGTACTTCTGTTTTCTCAAACTTAGATCTTATGTTCTTATTTCTAATGGAAGGAAAGTCAGGCTGAGCCACGAACAAGGAAATGGAGTGTTTTTGTTTTCCCTTTCCTATCTCTTTTCTATAAAATTCAGTGATCAGCAGACATTTTTTGATCATCTAACTTTGGCCACGCACTAGACAGACACATGGAGAAGAATTAGTTATGTTCCTTTGGTCAGGGCAGGGCCTGAGTCTTGCTCAGGATTGTAATGGGAGCAGAGCACAGTCCCTTACACATCTGCTGTGAGGACTCTTTTCAGTCTCCCTCACTCCAAAGTCAAGTAAAACAGTCTAGAGCTGTGTTTTTCAACCTTTTTTATCTCACAGCACACTTGAAACTACAGTTAAATTTCCATGGCACACTTAAATTATGTTGATTAAAAAAAGGTGAAAAAAAGGAAATATACTCACTGTGCTTAGAACTTCTTTCAAAAATAGTTAATGATCTCTAAAAATTTTCGTGATGCTCCTAAGATCCTCTCATGGCATCCCAGTGTGCCACGGCACAGTGATTGAAAATCACTGTTCTAGAGAATGAATGGGGGCTGGTGTGGCAAGTTGATGATCCGATTTATCAGCCCTCTGGAAAGATAGGGCACCATTTGCAAAGGTGCAGAGGTTATACTGTGCTTTGCAACCTCCCTGTTAAGTCACTGGGGTAATAATTAGATTACATGTTCATGGACCTCATTCTAGATCCTTTGGATCAGAATTTTCAAGGAAGAGGCCTAGGAGATTGTGATTAATAGGGGCCCCAGGTGCTGCGTAGCTGGGGAGTTTGGACAACACAGGACAAGAATACAGTTTGTTCATAAGTATTTGTTCAACTCAATGTTTGTTCAACTCATTGTTGAAATGAGTTTTGGAGAGCATGGTTGAAGGTCACTTGATCTCTTTCTGAGTGTTTTATTTTCTATTTGCATTCTACTTAATGGCAGTTGCTTCTCAGCTACCAACAGGTGCACTGGACTGAGCATTTACTTAAACTTGTACAGCTTTCTTTACACTGTGTTTGGACCTAAGCCTAATATACAGGGTTCCCAACCTTGACTTATTGAAATGCTCAAGGAGGAAAGTGGGGAGCAGAATGAACATCTACTGTTTGTTCCTTCAGTTAAAACGGGTGAACTGAACTGCAAAATGTAGGGTTGGAGTCAAGAGCCATTGTGAAAAGGTCCTGACATTTGTTACTAGGTGAAAATGTACGTCCAGAATTCTGTTTTTTTCTTTTAATAGAAACTGATTATCAACATTTTATATGAATTTGTTTCTGTTTTTAAATGTTGGTTTTGTGTATATATCTGTGTGTGTGTGAATTAAAACAATGTTTTTGCTGACACCATCACCAGAATTCTATCATTGGATAGAATTTTGGTTAAGGGCTATTGGTTTGTGAAATCTAGATTAAGTCATCTCTCATCATAACCTTAAGGTATGATTCATGATGGTTCTTGATGAAATAGGACTTACTCTGATTTGCTTTTCTTTCACATCTTAAAGAAACTTTGCCAGATATTTTCATAAAATGTTATTAATAACAGAGATTTCTCTAAGTATCAACATACTTTTAACTTTGCCGGGGTAGACAGAGAAGAATGAAAGGGGTTTTCTCTGGCCCTGGTGGGAATATGACGCCCTCCCTTTTGCCTTCTAGGTCACTGTTTTCTTTTGGCGATTTTCTACCATAGTAAAATTCTGTTTCCTTCTTTATTTTTTTTTTATCTTTCATTTCCAAAGGTTGAAAATATTCTTTCTGTTTATTTGTCTTACAAAAAAATCTGCTGGACTAAAACAACTAGAAAGATCTTTATAGAGAGATTTTATGTTTAGTTCTGTGTCGAACAAATATCTTCCATAGCAAAGGCCTTCTGTGTATAACATTGTTGATTGAGGGAGGAAGGGTTAGAGAGGGAAATTTAGTTTTTAAATTTTAAAAAATTCAATTGACAAAAATTATATATATTCTCTTTGTGGTGAATAGTGTGATGTTTTGGTACATGGATGCAGGGTGGAACGGCTAAATCAAAACTAACATTGCCTTACATACTTTTCTGTCATGAAAACTTAAATCTACTCTCTTAACAGTTTTCAAGTGTGCAATTGAATATTGCCAATAACCTTGCCACCGTGATACACCATAGATCTCTTGAATGTGTGTCTCCTGTCTGGCTGAAATTTTGTGCTCTGTTGGAGTTTGTTTTCTGCATCTGTCACTTTCACTTTCAATTTGCCGTGGATCCACAAACAATCAGTGTCTTTCTAAGGTACATAAAGCAATGCATTAGTGGACCTTGAAACGAATTCAGTGCCTCCTGACTAGGATCATATGAGAGAGAAGGAAGAAAATCCTTACATGCATTGAAGCAGGGAGGGTAAAAACTGTTTTGTAGAATTTCTGTTTCAGTTACACGTGTCTGGGTAAATTCTAGGTCGCCTCATAGGATGTATTTCTCACTGGATGGCAGGTAACCCATTTTGCAAGCATCTAAGCTGCAGTGACTGAGTAGCTCCTTGCTCATTCCTACTCGATATAAAAGGGTTACAATTTTAAACTGGATATTTGGAAGGGTCCTCATTGTATGTTAACTACCTCTCATCCTGGTCTTTTCTCCTAAGTCCTCCAGGATGATTTTTTGGGAGAGGGGGTGGAGCTAAATGGAAGGAGAGTCCTTACAGGATGATGAGCTGACCTGATCAGGACGGTAGGAGGGAGACTTTCCTTGGCTTGGGAGCCAGCACCAGTTCTCTTTGCACCAAAACTCCTTGGGAATGATGAGGAGGACGGGAAAAGGCAGCATGAAAATAAACAGAGCATCCAGTTGGAGACAGGCAAAGTCACAGAGAAGAGGACCTACGAGGACTCTGGCAAGGAAGTGTTTTCCAGTCGTGTGGAATTGTTTCTGGGGAACCGAGTGACTTGGGGAAAGCCCGTGCTCTTGACCAGGTGTGTGCAATGAAAGGCCGATCCTCTCTGCAACCAGCAGGTGCGTCTGCTAGTCAGGCACGCCGCACTTCACCGCAAGTTAACTCCTCTGGCATTGGTTTCATATTTGTTTAGTTATTCCTGTATTTGCATTCTCAAAAAATTGTATTCTGAAATTTAAAAAGCTTAAATTTAAACATTCTAAAAGTGGAATTCAGATGGTCGTATGAGACCACGGCCACTAGACGGACACACGTTCAATTTCATTTCAAATGAAAACTTGTCTTTTATAGTTTCCAGAAATAAATCAAATGATGTAATTTCAGCCCTTTAAAAAAATATATCACATTTGTCATGGTGGTCACCGCATGCACGTGGTGTGAAATGCGTGAAAAGTTCTGCATTTTCGGTTGTCTTTGCTTCACTATCTTATGCCCTTATTCTGGAGAAGATTTGTGGATCTGTTCTAAACTACTGTTAATAACTCAAGCTGTCGTTATGAGTTATAGATTAAAAGGAATACTCTATTTCACATGGCTTAGCGAAGTTAAAATCAGGCTTTTTCAGAGGCAGACTTTTTAAAAATTATATTTAAAGGCTGGGTGTGGTGGCTTATGCCTGTAATCCTAGCACTCTGGGAGTCTGAGGCAAGTGGAGTGCTTGAGCCTAGGAGTTTGAGACCAACCTGAGCAAGAGCAAAATAATGTCTCTACTAAAAAAAAAAAATTGCTGGGCATTGTGGCGGGCACCTCTAGTCCCAGCTATCTGGGAGGCTGAGGCAAGAGGATCACTTGAGCCCAAGACTTTGAGGTTGCTGTGAGCTATGATGCTACAGCACTCTACTGAGGGTAACAGAGTGAGACTGTCACAAAAAAAATAATAAAAATAAAAAAGGTATATTTAAAAAGTATTATTTTGGCTAATCTTTATAATAAATATAAATAATTTTTTTTAATTTATATAAAGTTAAGGCATATGAGTGCTATTCTGTCATAAGGATGTGTTGTGTAGAGGTAAAGTTCAGGCTTTCCAAGGTAACCCAAATAGCATACATTGTATTCTTTAAGTAATTCTTCATCTCACCCGCCCCCCCAACCCACCCTTCTAAGTCTACAAGGACTATTCTCCCAGACTCCAAACAACAGAGATCTGATAGGGACAAAACCTTTTTTTTTTTTTTTAAACAAGTGAACAGTTTATTAAGAATTAAACAAAGGTATGATGTGATACAGTACAAGCAAGACACTCAAGATAGGTATAATAGTACTACTCACACAAGAACTTAAATTTCACCTCAAAAAAAATCACAAAACAAAAGAGAAAGCAATTTCACTGTTATAAAATAAGATATTTCATGCAAAGTATTAACTCTGACCCCCCAAAGCCCAACCTCCCAACAAACAAAAAACTATCTGGGAAT
>CAUYRH010025936.1:0-14545 GCA_963574655.1 Perodicticus potto
GGCACTCTATCCAGGGTGACAGCTTGAGGCTCTGTCTCAAAAAAAATAAAAAAAATGAATATGGTCTCCATTTATTTTCCACGTTTGTTAGTTTTTGCTTTCTCCAACCACATGCTAAGTCTCTTGAGTACAGGATCCCTGGCCTGTAATTTTGTGAGAATCCTATGATTCTGGAAAGATACGTCCTTGCTGGTTCATGGAATAAGACAAAGTAACAGGAGGACACAAAATTGCAAAAGGTAGAGACAAACTTTTATTGGAGCCCTTGGGAAGAAACTGCTTTACACCCAGGAAGAAGTCACTCATAGCAGTTGTCAAATACCAGAAGGAGAGCAGTTACATAAAGAGTTCCGTATGCAACTTTTGCAGTGTGCTGTGTAAACCTGGGCCAGTGACTTTCCAAGGCAAATTGTTCCCCAGGTGAGTCTGTTTCTCATTTTAAATAATTCTTGAAATATGTGGAATACTCAATAAGGGCTCCCACTCTTTTCCTAAGGGTTCTGATGATGTCTAAACCCTAGAAACACTCCAGTCTAGGAAATATGAAATGTTCTTACTACTACTAAGTTTGGCAGCTACTTTTCAAAATAGCTTTTGAAAAGCTTTGAACTCCAGTTAGCAAACAGAAATTTTTCTCCTTGAGGAGGGCTTAGGAGGCACAGTTTCACACCTTATAATAGTTTCATAAATGGATGACTTGACACTAAGTTGGGAATGCAAATAATTCTGCTATAAGCAGATGTGACATCCAGAAAGTTAACCCCCAAAGCTGGCATGCCATCTTCTTGCATTAGGACATGGGTGTTAGAATTGCAACATTCACCAGTACATGTTTAAGAGCAGAATATGTCGAAGAAAGTCAGATAAATAAGAGATACAGAAACTGACCCACACACACACTCACAGAGAGAGAAAGAGAGGGAGAATAAATGGTATTGGAAGAATAATCTAGTGATCTATCAGGCCATAGGAATATTGTGACATTTTATAGATAAGTTCATCAATTAAAGGAAGCCAGGATGTTTTTTTAGTTATAAATAATGAGTAAAATCATATAAATTAGCTCATTTCCATCTTCTATTTATGGATATTATATTTAGACAGATTTTTCATAAATAAACACAAAATTTGGAGCTGACATGACTGAGTGCCTTTCTACTTTGCTTCTCGTAGGTGAGTCAAATAGGCCCCGCAGGTCTTTAAAATGATACTCTTCTGATTCCTGCTAACTGTAAGAGAGACATATTAGCAAAATATTTTGAAGACTCCTAATTGCAACGTGTGGTTGTATCCACTATGAAAGTTAAAACTACCCACCATTTTACCAATATTTAATTAACAATGCTACATCACTGGCAGCACCAACCGCCCTGAATACACTATTATTGTGTCTTGGTTGATAGGCAGCTTGTCAGGAAATGATCAGCATTGGCCATGATTTAGGGCTAATTTCATGGATGTTTTCCAGTTTCCATGATCTTCCTTTCCCCTTTTCTAAACAAAAGTGCTTCTGAAAATTTCTGTTTAACATCTTTCACTTTGAATAAAGAAAACACAGAACATTCCCCTTGCAGCTGGTATTGGTGAAATTACTTCTCCGGAGGGGGCAGCAGATGAGAGTCTTGTTTGAGAGGCACCAGTCAGAGGGTTCATTCTGTATCAGAGACCACACTCAGACGTGCAACCTGAGATTGTCCCTCCCCCACCTACCTACACACACACACACACACACACACACACACACCATCTAAATGAACACAGATGGCTGGCACCCGGAGCAGGCATCTAGGAAAGCGACCGTGGGCCTCTCTTGTTGCTGTCATTTCATTCTACAGACAGAGACCCTATCAGATGCCAATCTTGTTTCTTAATCCAAGATCATTCCCAACTTAATGTTGGGAAACAAAGCAGAAGCATCAGAGAGATACCCAGAGTTTGATTTGACTAAAGCCAAACATTCCTCTAAACTCACTTGTTTAATACGTGTATAGTATTATATTTGATGAAAGCCATGTTACAATAAAATCCATATCGGTTCCTAAAAGGCAATATTTTTTCCTCCAGAATCGCATAGCATCATCTGATCGCCTTTTATCTCTTTGTGAAATAAATTCATTTTTCAAACATAATATAAAAGAAATAAAGCCACACACCACAAATGCTAAAAAAATAATCTGAATCTTTATATCCCTCCCAATCAAATGGAACATATGTTTTCCTCCATTTATTTCTGTATAAAATATGCAAACAATTACCAGGATTTGAAGGGCATCGTTATGAAGAGGTTGATATCTAAAAGGTTATTATTGATTTATAGAGTTTGCTAGTTTAATAGAAGACAGACTCAGGAGTAAGGAAAAAAATGCTGTTTTCACCAGGAACAATAAATGTTTCAAAGGGGAAATGCAAGATTTAAGAGTAATTTTTATTAGACATATATAGCACAGTTTGTGAATCCAGGAGGTGTTTCTCATTGGAACAACTTCTATGTAATGAAAATTTTGTAGCGCTATCTCACACGTTGTAGTACATTTTATATGTCTCAAAATGCAGTGATTATATTCCAAGAATAATTTCTGTTCAGTCTGAATTTCTCGCTTTCCCTTCATGGATTTATAATCTTCAGCCTGCAGATTAATACTATATTAACGAGTATAAAATATTTATTTAAGCAAGAAATTTAGCTTAATTCTTCCTTTCATGTGTGTACATTCTTTCCGTGTCTCTTATACACACACCCCAACCCACTAGTTCACTTAATGTTGGAAAATGTGTATAACACAAAATTGCATTGATGGAGTCTCCATCCTTTAGCTTCACATGTCTGTTAGATTATTGTTGCGATGTGTTTCTAGAGGAGCAACCTAATTTTCCATACTCAGAGGATCGCGAGGTGTCGATATTCAGAGTAAAACAAAAATTTTTTAAACCTCAAATTTTCCTCTTTCAGAGAAAAGTTTAATTTACTAAATCATTCACAAAAGCCTTAATCATATAGTACACAGGATTTTGAATCATACAAGAGCTTCCTAATTTGTGGCTTTTACATAAAGATTGGCCCAGTGCCAAGAACTCAAAAGCCAAATGTTTTAGGAAGTGAAAAACAAGAAGTAAAACAATATGGTGTGTGCCTAGATTGGTACAAGTATTTAATAACATCCTATAACCGCGTACATAAACCTGTACAGTTAATAATGCATCACATTTGTTAATTTGATTTGTAACCGAGGACTGCTTTGTACCTAAAAGTATCTTTGGCATTCAGAGACAATAATAGCTTCAGCTGAAGACTTCAACTTCTGGCCAAGATAGAGTTAACAAGGACTGGATTTATTCTCTCACTAAAGTACAGGAGCTAGAAAACTGGACAAAATGTGAAACAGCAACTTTCAGACTGGACAGTGGGCAACACAGGACTCTTACCCCTGAGAGGAGAGAAGCCTTACAAGGCGAGCCCACTAGTGCACCAGCTTCCTGACCCAACTGTCTCCGGGCTGAACGCAAGAGGGCTGGAATGTCGGTGGTCTGACGGAGCTGAAGGAAACAGACGTAAATGGTGTTCAGAGAGGCCGAGGCACCTAGAATTTTTAAAACAGAGGAGAGGGGAGAGGGGGAGAGAGAGAATGCTATATAGATAAAGAAAGAGAAGAAGAGCAGAGAAGAGAAGGACAATAAGAAGAGAAAAGAAAGAGAAGAGGAAAGAAGAGAAGAGAGTGTGATGGGCATCTGCACCGGGTCCCCTGGAGGTTTTGGCTGAGAACTGATTTGCACATTCATGAGCGTAAACTGCCTGATGGGGGAAAGAATCGCTGGAAAGAATTAGAGAGATGGATAATGTTAGGAATAGTTTGTGTTCCCAATAGCTGGAGTGGAAAGAACTCGTGTCACACAGGTGACAGCGGGGAGAATCCTCAGAAAGTTAGTGCCTAAGAGGAAGGACTAAATTAATTGTAGCCCAAAGGTTCTCGGAACTCACCCTAACAAAGAAAGCTTTGAAAGGACTCACCCTATTCCAAGCAACTTAATAGCAGACCCGAACAAAATTCAACACTTAAAGGAATAATTTAGCATCCAGCAATCAATGACACAATCTGCCATATAATAACATTTACCAGGTATGCAGAAAAGCAGGAAAATGTGGACATAACTAGGAAAAAGTCAATCAGCAGAAACAGGCTGCGAAATGACAAAGATAATGGAACCAGCAGGCAAGGACTTTTATTATAGTCTTCATATCTCAAGAATTTAAAAGCATTCATAAGCGTGATGTGAGGCAAAGAGTAAGTAGAAAAGATATCCAAATAGAAATTTTAGAGCTGAAAAACACACCTATAATGAAGAAGAAGATTAGCCCCAGCTTGCTGAGCGTTCCAGGGTGCCGGACGCTGGGCTGAGTGTTGTACATGAAGCCTCTTGTCTGACTCCAGCCTTGCCCCAGCAAAGCAGGCTTTACAGATGAGGATACAGAGGATTAGAAAGGATCAATATAAGGATCTATGTAATTACAGCATAGAGCTGAAACTTAAAAGCATATGATCTGCCTTCTAGGCAGATTCCATGTTGTTTATAGCTCTGTTTGCAATGAAATATAATTTAGTTTAAGGAATAGACCTCATGGCAGGATGTTCACTGAAATTCAGAAAGATCTCATTAAAAGTGACACTTTGTTCGGTAAGTGTGTGGGCACACACACATGTGCAGGATCTAGGTGCAGATTTTTGGAGATCTGATGGATTTTTCTGAGAGTTTTGTATGTCACCTGTGTTATGGCGATTCAGAATGACTGAACTTGTTTCTAGTTCTCTGTTTTCTCAGGAAAATAGGATAGAGATGAATGGAAGGGAACTTGGAACTTACTGGTCAGAAGAAATAGGGTTGGATTATTCATAGCTCTTTTTTGTGCTGTTAAAGTATTCTACAACTGATATTTCTTTTATAGTGTGCTAATAATACAATGTATAAAGTTTATCAAGTGACTTTTATGTGTCCTGCTCTGTGCTAAGATAACATATCACCACATTTCATCCTTTCAACAAAGCTTTGAGGGAGGTTTCATTCATTGAGTTAAGGAGCAGAGAAAGGTCACCTGACATGACCAGATTACATGGTCATACAAAGTATTTCTTGGTAAATGAGTTCAATAATAGCTTCTGTCCCATTATAACTTTTTGCTACAAGACATTTATTTCAATGGTTTCCATATAGAATGATTTTGTATAAATATTATTTAATAAACTAGTCTAAACTATAATCCACACACAATCCAACTCATAAAAAATGAAAGCATGTAGATTTTTAAATAACCAGAATGTTTTAATGCTGTGATTTGAATGCAGGAATGCAGTAATCATATTTAATCTCAAAAACACCTTAACTTAAATAGTGGGTCTTTGTATCTTGAAGTGAAAATGTTTCAGATTCATAATATTTGGAGTCCATAATTATGTCAAGAGATTTTATTTTTTCTGAATGGTGTCAACATACTTAATTCACTCTAATGTCCTTATACTAAGAGTGTTAGGCAAGAAGGTCAATTTGACACTTTTTTACTCCCTGCAAGTAAAACAGAAAGTTCACTTGAGTGGCTGTGTCAGGTACAGAATAAGTCATTAATAAAATTGAGATTCTTGCTCTAATACTTCATCCCTTTAAAAAAGCTCCTTTCTGCTCATAGAAGGTGAGTAGTCCTGGGCTGGGTGGCAGTTGGCTCAATATGACTGAGTGAGGGTTTCTTATTCGCCTGGAACAATTCAAGTTGATTCCATTTCAACAAGCGTTTACTAAATGTAATGCAGTGCCCATTCTAAGTTAAGGATGGAGCTGCAAAGTTCCAGATGCTATCCTAGCTGTCTAAGCCAGGTGTCTATTTAGCAAACAAACCAGTCAATTGTGTCTATTTTATTTATTCTAACTCCTCCCTGGAAAATCAGTTGCTAGGCACAGAGCAGGAAAAACAACCACTTGGTCTGATTGCAACGTTCACTGATAGGCTAGATGCATTGCTATTGAGTAAATCAGGAACCTAGTCCCACAATTCTGATTTCATGGGCTAGAAAACTTTTTTTCTTTTAAATTGGGGATCAACATAGATCAAATAGAATAAAAACCAAAGAACAAACCACCATCAACCATCAACACATAAAGATTTTGCTCAACATCCAATGAGTAGTAAGGAAATAATCTTTTGTCTATATTAGCTTAAAGGTTAGTTACTTTGATTGAATAAAATTAACTTTGTCAAAGATAATTCCTTATATTTTCTCTGTTTTTCAAATTTCAACATGGGCCATGGAAAACCTTGTCAGCCTGGCACACCTTTGAACAAACTTTAGTACCAGTGATATAAACATTGGACTCTGAAAAGAGAGGTGCGTCACACACCAGGGGCAGCCTTGAGGGATCCGTAGTGTCGGCAAAGGGGGTCCTGGGCCTGCTGATCAGGCCTCGGTCTCTTTGGGTGGCATCACTGAATGTGGGGGCTCTCACTGCTGTGTGAGTCCTCTTTGAATATAAAAATCAGCAACATGTAGAAATCCTGTGATTTTTTTTGGAGGTTAAAACATAAGTAAATATGTTTCAACAATCTAGTGCTAAATTATAAAGTCTATATGGGCTGGGTGAGGTGACTCATGCCTGTGATACTGGCACTTTCAGAGGCTGAGGTGGTAGGATCGCTGGAGTCCTGGAGTTCAAAACCAGCCTAGACAACACAGCGAGATACTGTCTTTTCAAAAAATAGAAAAATACTCAGGAGGCTAAGGCAGGAGGCTTGCTCAAACTGAGGAGTTTGATTTTGCAGTGAGCTCTGATGATATCACTATACTCTCACCTGGGTAACAGTGAGACTCTGTCTCAAAAAATAAGAAAGAGTCTACATGGCCTTCACTCAGGCCAGTGGTTATACACTTTTCTTGGATCACATACTACTTTGAGAATCAGAGGAGAGCTATAACTTCTCCTACCAGAAAACTGCCCCTATGTGTACACATACAAATATTTTACACATATTTCAGGAGACCTATGGACCCCATAAATAAAGCCCAGTTTACAGATTTCATTTCTAGAGTACAAAGGAAATAAGGTAATCAGCATTGCTATTCCAAGTTATTTATGCTTTCCTACACTGTTCTAGATTCTATATAATACTCAGGAAGCCCTTGATTGTCTTATTTTCTACAACTGCCTCTCATATCTCCCAGCACAACTCCTAGAGTGAAGGTTAGATTTTCATCTTGGGTTCTGGATTTTACACCTTCCAGCTCCCCACCAGGCCTGGACCATATTTGACCACAGCACTGAACACCTGTCTAACTCTAGGTACAGAGCAGGAGAAAACAACCACCTGATCTGGCTGTGGCATGCACAGCTAGGCTGGACGCACTGCTCAGCCTCAGTGTCTGCCTCTTCTTGTCCCTTTAGCCACAGGTTTACATTCAGCTTCCACTGGATGATGTGAAAAACAGTCTCCCCCTTATTAGGAACTCCCAAAGAACCGAGGTATTGCCACCGGTTGACTTTCACACATCACTGCTGCCTTAAGACTGTTGTAATAGTGCTCCTACTCTGAGATCAGACTTCTTGAATGTTATTGCAAGTGGGATTCAGATCTGGGGCCACTATTACCCCTGCACATGTTCTGAGAATTAGCCAAGATCCTCAGTCACCTGGTGGAGATAGTCTGTCTGCTCTCGTCCTATTTATTCCCTTTTCCAGATTGCCTGGCCTTAGTGGTCTTAGCCTGCCTGAAGGTTATGATGACATCCAGGGTCGATGCTAAGTCCATTTCTCTGTATGGAAAGAAATGGTCAAGGCAGGTCTTGAAGAGTTTCCTCACTGGTCATTTAGTAAACTCAAGTCCTAATTAACAAGCAGTGGGGTCTAGCACATTTAATTGGCTGGTTGCCTTCTCTGATTCAGGCATCTTAGTATATAGACAGAAAGAGCCATCTTTTTGGATTAATTATTAGTTTGGGGCTAATGAGGACTGTTCCATGAAGTCTTTGAATTTGATGATGATAAATGTATCTCTCATTGCTAGAAAAGATAAAAACATGGTGGACATAAAGTTGTCACTGTGAACTATTTTAACTGAAATGTATTGCATGTTTAGTAAGTACATAGTAAGTGTTCAATAAATGTAAGCTATTATCATTATGAGTGCCAAACATACCAAGTGCTTCATGTGGGTTACTTTATTTAATCCTCAGTAACTGTCTCTGAGGCAAATACTATTATCTGCAGCTTAAAGTCAGTTTGAGAGATTAAGTAATCTGCTCAAGGTCTATTGAGAAAAAATATTATTCAGAAAAAATAAAATCCCTTGGTAGAGCCATAATCCAAATGTCTGATTCCAAGGCCTGTGCTCTAAGCCACTGTACTATATAGCTACTCTATCACACAGAAAATTTTTCTTGAAATAGCTTCCTTAAAGTAATTGTAGATTTTTAAACAAGGCTTTTGCTCACTTGCTAGAATTAAGTAGGGGTAGTTCAGAACACTGGTTAAGACTGTAGATCCTGGAATGAGTCAGCCTGTGGTTTGAATCCAGGCTTTGCCACTTACTAGCTATGTAACATTGAACACGTGACTTAAATTCTCTGGGTCTCAGTTTATATCTCTAAAAATGAATCTTGGTACCTATCTCATAGGCTTGCTGTGAGAACTGAGTCAGCATGGGTGAAATTTTTCGACTACCTGACTTATGGTAAATGTTCAAAAAACACAAGCTATTAATATGTGGATTATGTCAAATAGCCTAATATATTCTCCATGCCTTCATTTTCCAATGAAGGAATACATTCTAGAACAACAATTTCTCTCACCCAAGATTTTATGCTTGCATTTGATACATGTTTGAACTCCTTCTGTGTCTAAGGCATGAGCTCGGCACTGGCTGTGTTGATCTGAGTTACGAGCCAGATGAATGTGGTCCAATTATACAACGTAAGTGGCATCCTGTGGTTGGTGACTCATCCTGACTCAGGAATGGCTCAGATATCTCAGTTTTTCTAGGGGCTTCCTCTTTATCAGGACAGTCTAAGAACCAGCAGTGCTCATTCCTTTAAATAATGGATTGGCGAGGTCTTCTCACACCCAAACATGGGTCAAATGCTCAATTATATAACTGGATAGTTAGCAACAGAATACGTTGGCCATAAGCTTAGTTTTAGGATCTCCAAAATGTCTAATCAGGATAGTTGTCAAAACGTGCTTATTTAGCGAGTTGTTAAACTCTTTGATCCCCATTATAACTTTCAAGGACCTACCTATATGCTGTTCTATTTTATATTTATTATTGTTCTTGAACAACGAGCGTTTGGTGCCTAAGAGCACTCTGGAACTCTGCGTCCATTTGAATATAATAGCATGGACTTGAAAGTACAAATCTGCTTGCTCTTCCGAAAGCTTCTTGCTGGCTGCCCATATGTCGCTGCTGCTCTTTTCCTAGCAGGCAAAACACTCTGATTACCTTTAGTAGGAGAAAAAGGATTAGGATCCATCATATACAGTACCTAAATATCTAAGATGAAAACAAAACTTGCCACTTTTGTCTTCATTTTAGATACTGTATATGATGGATTACATGAATCATTAGATATTGAAGTTTCTGGAAGTTTCTATTTATTTCATCTTCTCTTAGACTTCTGGTATGCTGAAATAACACAGGATTTTCTTTTTTTCTTTTTCTTTCTTTCTTTCTTTTTTTTTTTTTTTTTTTGAGACAGAGTCTCACTTTGTTGCCCTGGGTAGAGTGCTGTGGTGTCATAGCTCATAGCAACCTCAAACTCTTGGGCTCAAATGATCCTCTTGCCTCAGTTTTTCTATTTTTAGTAGAGATGGGGGGGTCTCAGTTTTGCTCAGGCTGGTCTCAAACTTGTGAGCTCAAGCTATCCTAGAGTACTAGGATTACAAGCATGAGCCACCGCGCCTGGCCCTAACACGGGGTTTTCTAAATCCTTAGCATAAGTTTTTAGCATCGGAAGGACCCTTAATGACCAGAAACTTTATGAAGCATTAGAAAATTCCAGAGCCAATAGATATGGTAAATCGAAAGTGCTGACCTCAGAATTCCCTTAACAAAGGATGGCTACAGTTACAGCTGCATGAACACGGGCCGTGGTTGGGAATGTGTGCATGGGCAGGGTTTACCCTGATTGTTTTTCTTCAGCAAGAAGAGTTAAGGGACACCTGACCAGAGATACGACCCAGATACCGGGATTGGCCCAGGCATCCAGTTCACAGAGGTCCCGCAGTGCCCACTCAGCTGCCTCTATTGGGTTTGCTGTGGAGCCCCCGGTATAGATGCTTTCAGTCTTCTGCAGGTTTCCCCTTCACGTAGTAGTTCAGGGACAAAGAAGTCCCTTTGAGGGTAAGATGGAAGACTTGCTGCAGTCCATGTCAGTACCTCCTGGGTTTCTAAACATCACAGGCATGTTGGATTTTTGTCGTCGTTGTTCAAACAGACCCACGTCAAGTTTGAACCTGCCACCTCTGGTGCACAGGGCCAGTGTTCTAACCACTGACCAACCGGTGCTCAGCCAGGTATGTTGTTGGAACAAGCATATTTCCCGGACTTTATTTTAATGCTTTTCAAATCATAAGCTTTCCTAAAGTGACCCCTTTTCTTATAGAATCTGCAACTCCTGTCTTAACAAAAACCACAAGCAGAGCCTTCTGAGCAAGGCTTGGCATCTGAATTCCTTTACCTCCTTTTTTCCCCCTTCTGATTAAGTGTTTTTAAAAAACTTTGTACTATTTGTAAATTTCAAACATATATAAAAGTAGACAGAATAGTATAGCAAATCAGTTCATAAACTGATTCAACAATTGTGAGTTCACATTTCATTTATGCCCATACCCACTTCTCTCCTTTTGCCAACTAGTTATTACAATATGACATGTTTTCTCCTTACTATCTTGAATTAAAATCTATATATCAACCCATTTGTAAATACTTCAATATTATCTTCATGATAAGAAGAGCTACACTACCCTTATGAAAACTAAAACAAAAAATTGAACAATTCTTTTTATTTATTTATTTTTTGAGACAGAGTCTTAGTCACCCAGGCTAGAGTGCTGTGGTGTCAGCCTAGCTCACAGCAACCTCAAACTCATGGGCTCAAGCAATCTGCGGGCATCAGTCTACCAAGTAGCTGGAAATATAGGCACCTGTGACAACCTGGATAATTTTTCTGTTTTTAGTAAAGACAGGGTCTCATTGTTGCTCAGGCTAGTCTTAAATTCTTAAACTCAAGGGATCCTCCCACCTTGGCCTCACTGGGTGCTAGGATTACAGGCTTGAGCCACTGTCCCCAGCCAAAATTGAATAATAATTAATATCATACATCTAGTGAATGGTTCCATTTCCACTGGTCTCATAAATGTCATAAAAGTTTTTAGCAATTCATTTGATTATCTCAAAATAAAGATAAAATTTCTATATTAGGATTTCTTGATATGACTCTCAAGTCTCTTTTAATCTATAAATTCTCTCTTCGTTTTTTCTCATAATTTATTTCTTGAAGAAACAAGGTTGTTTGTCCTACAGAATCCCTTGAGGTGGTTTTGCTGGTTGCATCCCCATGATGTTGCTAATATATTTCTTTCATATGTTTTTATTTTGTTGAATGTATTTCCCATAAATCAGTAGCTGAATCTAGAGCTTTCTTGGACTTGAGTTTCATTTGTTTGTCAAGACTATTGACAAGTGGTGGTTGGTACTTCCTTCAGGAGTTAGCTCTATTTGTAAGATATTAGCAGTTGTTATTAACCCATTAATTTATTAAAGGTTGCAAAAATAGTAATATTTTCATTATAGTATCTCTTATTTATTTATTAGCTATAACACTTCTTGAAAGAGATACTTTCTCTCAATTTATATCTTATTACTATCTTAGTCCTTTCTGTCTTCTATAGTAACATGCTAAGTACTAGGGGGGCATATAAATAACAAAATTTATAAGGCTGGAACATACAAAATCAGAGTGGCAGCAAATTTGATGTGTAGTGAGGGCCTACTTCCTGGTTCTAGGCAGCCAGTCATCTTTTCACTTGAACCTCATATTGCAGAAGGAGTGAGAATGTCTCCTGTGGTCTCTTATAAGGGTACTAATTCTGCTAATGAGGGATCCGCCCCCATGACCTAATCATTTCTCAAAGGCCCCGCCTACTAATACCATCTTGCTATTTACATTTGAACATGTGAATTACGAGGAGACACAAACATTCAGAAAGTAACAGTGACCCCTTGGCATAGTATGTATGGGAAAGGTGGGATAAATATTTGATTCTTTCTTTTTATTTACCATCTTACAAAATTATGAGTTGGCTTGCATACTCTGAAATTGAGCATGGATTTAAATACATGTGATGAGTTTTAATCCACTGCTCTAATCTAATTAGAGCATCCCTAAATGGTGCTCTAATTGTCCTCCTTTTGGTTAGTGGGAGCCTCTTCAATATGGCTCCTGGGTCTTTTCAAAATGCTCATAGAAGCTCTTTGATAGTTTACTTGATTTCTATATGATGAAATATTCCTAGGTTATCGTGTACATTTCTTGTCATGGAATCAGCCACTTCTAGAAAGGTCCCTGGTTTTTTAGAGGGAAATTTTATTTGGAGACACCAATCTTAAAGCCTGTGTTCATTAATTGAATCAACTCTGGGTATAGACTATCAATCTTCTGATAACTTAATTGGTAAGAATGTTTGGAATGTTGTTTAAATGATAAGACCCTCCTATCTTTTCTGCAATGTAATTAAAATATTATGGTCTTTTCTTGGGTCGCTATCAGTGTCATATTTCATAAGGTCATATATTGTAGACACACTGTTAGAGAGCTTCAAAATGTCACCTAGAGAAACTCCAAAATTCAAATGTTGGAGGATGGTCCAGCTCTATAATTTATTATAAATCACATTATCAAATTAAATTTTTATCCCTTTTATGAAATTTATTTAAAATGCCATCAATATCTAGTGATGGTAGTAAGAACCATATCTTTAATAATTCCACAGGGTCAAGCAGAGCCTACCCATCCTTGGATTTTCAATTAGAATAGAAGGGTTGGCAAATGAATGAGGAATTCACTCATACCATTGGAAGTGCTGTGAATTGGTATAAATATTTGAAAACATTTTAAAAATGATGTTGCTTATAGAAAGCACATTTAACAAAGATATATGTAATAAATCAATGTTTGTAAATTTAAAAATTCAACAATATTTTAGTATATTAGTTAAGGATGCACATTTTCAGTTAAAATTTATAGTATGTACAGGAAGGATACACATCAACTTCAGACTGTTGGTTACCTCTTAGGAAAGAGTGAGGAAGAGAGAGAAATGAGCTCAGGGAGCAGGGCCAAAAGAACTTCAATTATATCTGTCATGCTCCATTTCTTTCTTAAAAACAAAAGGTTAGTGGCAAAGAGAAGACAAAAGATAAGATAGTATGGAAGCCTCTGAATACAGGAAGCAGGTTGATTTGTCAAACTATTTGGGATGTGGCAAAGTAGTCATTTTAAGCTTTCTGCCTGCCTATTCCATTTTTTTTATTCATATGTTTCTTCTTTTTTTTTTTATTAAATCATAGCTGCGTACATTAGTGCAATCAAGGGGTACAATGTGCTGGTTTCATAGTCAATCTGAAATGTTTTCATCAAACTGTTTAACATAGCCTTCATGGCATTTTCTTTCTTTTTTTTTTTTTTTCCAGTGGTAAGACAGAATTTATTTACTGAAAAGAATACAGAAAACACTAAAACTCCTGGTAGAAAGAGAGAACTCAAGTAGGGAGAGAAAAGCTCTCTCCATTTCTCTCCCAGTCTTTTCCCCATCTCCCCCTTTAGGCTTTTAGTCTCGGGGCATATATAGGTGTATGAGTTCCTTGGCCAGGAAACAAATGAACACAGTCCCTTCCACCAGGGGCGAGATGAATGAATGTATCAATGAACAAACACAGTCCCTTCCACTGGGGCAAACTGAATGAATGTATCAATGAATGGAGACAGTCCATTCATGGAATTGAGGTCTAGGAAATTCACATGAAATTGACCTAAGCATAGGAAATGGGGGTTCCACATTTAGTCCTAAGTGTAAAGTGAAGGAGACACCAAGGCACAGGTGTCTCCTCGGCAGTTGTCTGGCCTTTTTGGCTATTGGAGCCTCTGGTGGGGGTTGGAGGTCCCCCTACTTGCCTGTCATCCAGCCAGCTGGTTCTTCAGATGGCTGCCACAGCACCGATACCACCAAGGAGAAGGCGGCAGGTCCGCCAGCTCTGCTGAGCTGGCTAGGGCGCCAAATGTCCTGCATCAGTTCTCTCTCTCCGAGTAGAAACTCTAACTGCTGTTAGGGAAAAAGGGCAAAGACTCGATCTAGCTGCTTCCTGCTGAATCAGGCAATGATAGAAGGGGGCAGTTAGGGTTTCTCCAGAGGGGGAGTGATACAGGGGTTCATGGACTGGAACTGTCTTTATTGAGTGTGGCTTGATGACATTTCTGGAACACATAAATCTGATTAGTATAATCAGTAATAGAACAGC
>CAUYRH010025941.1:0-16041 GCA_963574655.1 Perodicticus potto
TGGGTTTTAGCCTTCATATGAAAGCCATAAATTAGCTCTATATTAGGGCTGAGTACATTGGATACTTTTTCTTCCATTCTTGAGATACTTTGCTAAGAAGAATATGTTCCAGCTCCATCCATGTAAACACAAAAGAGGTAAAGTCTCCATCTTTCTTTAAGGCTGCACAGGGAAAAAGGAAAGGGAGGAGAGGGGAGGGGGGAGGAGGGGTGGAGGCAGGGCAATTGGTGGGATCACACCTACGGTGCATCTTAGTAGGGTACTGGTGAAACTTATTAAATGTAGAGTATCAATGTCTTTATATAGGGATAAAGAAAATGCTATGAGGGCTATCTCTCACAGTACGATCAAAATGTTTCTGATTGCATATGAAGCACATTCTGCCCTATGATTGCACCAATGTACACAATTATGATTTAATAAAATTATTAAACAAAAAAAAAAAAGAAAAGCAGAGTGACAGAGGAAGGTGGGTGGTCACTGGAAGTGGCAGGTGACATCAAGACAGAAACAGAAGTAACTGAATCACCACACTGGGAACTGTAGAGACGCTAAGCCTTGGACACCAGCTGGTGAAGTTAAGGACATAATTACTAGGTTGCTCCAACTGAATGCAACCTGCGTGTAATTATACAGGTTCATTATACGTGAAGCTACACAGCTATTGAGACTCGATAGTTCTTTGTTACTTCACTGGGGGGCGGAGGGGCTTTTAACTAATCCTCCATTACTTGAATTAATGTGAACATTTTTCTCTTACTCAGAACCCAGCTGACAATTCTAACACAAATGGCTAACCTGCTTTTCAATGCTTTTTTTTAATTTCTAGAGAAAGAAAGATTTATAGTGAAAGTCTTATTTTATTAATGATTATAACAAGTCAGAATATTTGTATCATTTTAATTAATTTTACTATTATTCTGTCTTGTGAAAAATTTTATTTTTTTAATAGAGAAAATAATAGAGGCGTGGAAGGGTAGAGCACGTTGCCAAAATTTCTGTGGCGAGTGGTGAAGGGGTCCCTGCCTGAATATAAATGCGAAATGAGAAACACGAACATTGCAAAAACGAGACCGCACACTAGGAATTGTTCTATAAATTGCCATTTTTACCAATCGTGTTATAGGGGTATTCTTCCTTTTCCCCTCCGTCTTGGTAACTGTTGAACAGTGCACCTTACTGTTGAGGTGCTGGGATTTGTTTAACCATTTCTGTACTACTGGCTCACCTATTATCTCTAATTTTTCACTCCTGGAAATGCAGCAGGATGTCAAGTGGGACTTTTCTCATTGCCTAGATACACATCTGAGGACAATGAAGAGCTAAATCAGTCACACTCCATAGAAAACTACAGCCACCTGGGGCAGCCTTTCTCTTAGGAAGATTTAATGGGAACCCTTCCCTTCTTAGAATGAGCACAGCCTAGGGGGAGGAAGTGAGGGCCTTATAACTGGGAGCTGCCGATCTAGAAAGGAAACTGACTGGGCCTTTTCCTTTTCTACATTCTGCCAAGTTGAACGAGGAAAATGTCTAATAGAATGAGCTTCCTTCACACTTGGGACATGGTTCCAAGTACACCTGCTGAGGGGGTCCCTGACGCCCTGTTCCCACCACTTGACACCGAGAGCATGGGAGCTGGGAGGCTGAGTCAGGACAGAACAGCGAGAGCAGAAGGGCGTTCCCAGGGTCTGGCCGCCCAGGGCGGGACCCAGGAGTGGAGCTCGGCGCTGCCAGCTGCGGGTCACTGCCCATCCTGAGTTTAGTTGTAGGTCTTTTCCATTTAAATCACACTCTAGAAAAGGAACATTAAGTTCCCTTACATAAAATCCTTTCCATGTGTACATAACTCTAGCTCCTTACTCTTATACCATGTGGTGCCGTACCATTCTCAGTTAAGTAAACAGTCACCGCTGACATCATTGTCTCTGAGCTCTAGGCTGACTGAGGAGGCGTCTGTCTGGGTGAGAAGACCTCCAAGTTCAGTATCTGCAGGGTTCTCAGGTGAGGGTCTACCTTAGACCCTGCGGGCTGCTATAACAACTGAGTAACTTACAAATGACAGAAATGTATCTCTCACCATCCTAGAAGCTGGGCAATGCAAGAGGAAGATGCTGGGAAGGGCTATTTTCTAATTCACAGATGGTATCTTCAGATGATAGAAAAAAAAAAGAGTAGCCGGCACATAGTATCCACTCAGTAAATGTTCAGTTGTTGGTGTGATTACTGTTGTTGTTATTCTTATGAACTAAGACAGCTTGGCAGTAAAACTCAGACTTAACAATAAAATGTATTTTTGAGGACAAATGTGGATTTTAAAATATAAGGAAAGTTTCATTTTCTTTTCACTCTAAACATTTGTAAGTTTCCCGAGAGAGTGGATGTACAAAATTAGCATTGGCTCATATTCAGTCCACCAAAAAGAACAGTTTTTGATACACTCGCCCTCTGATGTAAAAGCTCACTTAAATTCAAAGGAATGTAGTCACTTCTTTGATTCCAGGTCACATCATGAAGCCATCCTTTGAGAACTGCCATTGCTTAGATTTGGAGATGAATAGACTTCTTTCTCCATGCCTCTTGGTACGTGTTTCTAATCTGTTTTCTATACTGATCTCTTTGAGATTAAACCGTCTTAAATCAAAGCTTTAATTGTTTGATGTTATAGAATGGGCTGTAATTATTTAAGAATCACAGGCTTCTTTTGTACTCAGCATCTGGTACCAATTTTCAGAAAAGTTACTCATGAGCACAAAAGGACAATACAAACATCAAATACAACAATACATTTGGCTCAGTCATAACTTTGATTTTCAATCTCTAACAGTTTAATCCATACAGAGCATAGTAGTGGTATTTTTGTTTTCAAAAAAATTATGCAATATGAGGTCAAGAGAATTGGCTTAAATTGTAAATACCATAATATCGAAATTATCATTTACAAATGGGAAACCAATCGAAACCTTACCATTTTTCTTCAGGTATTTTAGTCGGATGTTGGGTAAGAAATCTTTCACTGTAATACCCAATTTGTTTTTAATGCTTCACAATCTGCAATAAAGATTCTTCCTGGACCTACTATCCAAGGTTCTCTACATTATGTATTTATTTATTGCTTTTTTTCCCTATAAATTCTGTATTTCCTTCTTTTCTCATACTCTGTTCTTTACCCCATTCTTTGGGGGCAAAAGAATTTGAGCATGGCTCGGCGACTGTGGCCCAGCAGGCTAAGGCGCCAGCCACGTACACCTGAGCTGGCGGGTTCGAATCCAGCCCAGGCCCACCAAACAACAATGGCTGCAACCAAAAAAAGAATTTGAGCATGAGCGTGTTTGAGTGCAAAATATCTCCTTCAACCCTGCCTTCTTTTTTTATTTTCTATGAAATCATTTTTTCATTATCCTTTCAAAAAGGTGCTATTCTTTCAATTCCTCTTCATTTAAAATCTATATCTTTACGTAGATATTTCTTTTCCTTATAGAACAGTGAACATGACTTTTCTTAGTGGATTAGTAAGTTCTTGCACACAGCACTATGATTTTTAGGTATTAGTTTATTTTTAGGCAGCTCTTATTCCATTTATCATTGTGCACTTATTTATTTTTCCAAAAAAAGAATACATATTGGCCTAAAAATTTTTGCCTGAAAGAAAACCTGCTGATGTTCTAGGTTTTAATATTTCTGAAAAATTACTTTTAATCTGAGTTTTGTGATCCATTGTTTCATAGTAAGGTTGTTCACCAGTTTGTGAACCAGTTGTTACTGGTCTGGGAGGTAAAGAACTTAGGACAAATGTAAATTAATGATTTCACTATTGTTTTTGAAAAGATATTTTAATGAAAAATGTAGAATGTTTATTACCATTCTAGATTAATTTCTCTATTACCTAACAAACTAATAATAGTCTGTAGACTGGCAGGGGTCTGTTGACCTCAGACCCCACTATGAGTGGAATTGCTATAAAGATTTTTTTTTTAATTTATTGTTGGGGGTTCATTGAGGGTACAAGAAACCAGGTTACCCTGATTGCATTTGTTAGGTAAAGACCCCCTTACAATCGCGTCTTGTATAAAGAATTTGAATAGTTCTTTTAAAATTATGTTCCTGAGGTGGGGGGAGGAACCCTATGGAAGGAATGGAAAAATCTGCTCATTTTCGTCTAAGAAGGAACAATATTTATTTATGGAAAGTGAAGGACATTAACGTTTCATGTTTTTGCATACATATGCCTCATAAAATTGTTCATTAAATCTATTCTTTCATGGGCACTTTCTGGCATTCTTAAAATTATAACATAGGTTGATTTTGTCCAGTAAAAGTACACTTATAAAGCTGCTTTTCTTTCATAGAAGTAAATGTGAATTGATTAGTTAGAAACTGCATCAGTCAGGGTTTAGACAAGAAAACAGAGATATGCTACCTGCTTGAAAGAAAATGTGTATAAAACAGGGACTTGGTTACAAAACATCAGCAGGACGGGTGTAGCAAAAGGGACAGGGGCTGACAGAGAAGAAAAGAGCAAGTTTACTACTGGGAAAACTACTAATGCCACTGTTCAAAGGTTGACACTGATTTAAAAAAAAGAAAAGTTCTCGTAAGTACCAGAGCTGGAAGCCGGCAGGAACAAGGTTTGACCAGTGGAGGCAGCAGTGCTGTCCTCGGTCTCTGTATCCCATCTGTTTAATTGCAACGTTGGCAACCACCAGCGTCTGCCCCTGCTGTCTGAGCTAAAAGCTTCTCGGTTCAGACTCAATCACCTTCTGTTTGGCTGACCGCAACAGAGAGCAAGCCTGCAGGGTATTCTAGGAATCAATCGGAGCTTTGGATTCACAAATGTAGCAGGTGAGTAGAGGAAAAAGGATGGATGGAGGACAGAGGTTCAATAGATGAACAACCAGCACAATTCACCCCCTTGGCTCCTTGCGTCTGTCTTTACCCTTCCACCCCATTTAACCACACACACACACACACACACACACACACATGCACACACACACACATGCACACACACGCACATTCTGCGTATATACACACATACTATATGTACACACACACATTCTCTCTCCCTCTCACTTTGAAACTCTATACGTGACACAAGAATAATAAAAAGCTAATGCTCTCATCTACAAGTTACCAACGACCCTTGGTTCAAAGAAATATTCTTTCACTTAATCTCCAAAGGAGAAGCCAACTGAGATCCATCATTGATGTTATCTATACCTTGGTAGCGTTATTCCTTCGGTCATCATTTTATCAAGATATTCATTGACATAAAACATGCTTAGATTGGGTCAAATCTAGTCATCGTCAAGACTCTTTGAATAAAAGGGAACAAATGATCCTATTTACACAAAACCATGAGAAGCAGTTTTGTGGCGCTGTTGACATCCTAATTCTGTGGTTGCCCCAGAGATGTCGGTGGTTCTGTATCCTCCTTCTCTCCACCCTGGTCCTGCTTTGCTTGGATTATTCAGTCTGCATTGTGGACATGGAAGTAAAGAGCTGCCCACAGCCCCCAGCAAACAGTTATTTCTTCTTCAGAGTGTGATTAACCTCCACAGTCAGTAGAGCATTCTCCTTCTTTGATGTTATTTTCACCATCACCAGAATCCCAAATGGTTCCCTTCCACCTGCACGGCGAGTGTCCCGTGTTACTAAATCATGCAGTGGAAGTGGCCTGTGTTAAGTTCACAGGCTACATGTTCAGACTGTTGCCCTTTGTTCTTACTCTCTTGGGATACTGAGATCATCATGCTAACCCCGTCTAGGACGAGAGGACATGGGAAGGAAAACGTCGCTTCGCTGAAGGGGAGCCACAACATCTGCCGGTCACGTGAGCGAGGCCACTTCTGACCCTTTTGCTTCTAGTGAACCATCAAGTGGGTCATTTCTGGCAGGACCAGAGGGAGGACAGCCCAGGCTGCCATGCTGCTGAATCATGAGGAATAAATCATAGTACTTTAAAATTACTAACCTTGGGGTGTTATGTAACAAAAGTTAATTAAAATCCAGGATCTTCAGTAAAGGAAAAATTAGCAGTGGCAAAAGGAGCTGGGGCTCTTTTTTAGACAAAGGAACCTTAGTGGGTATTTAGCTTAGCTGCTCAGATTCACCGCAATCCACACAATATTCAGAGTTTCACTTCAGGAGTTCTACTGTTCACCAAGCAAAGCACTAATTTTCATCAAAGAGACATAGCAAGAATGTGTAGTACACAAATCTCTTAATCCCAAAACTTTCAAAATTAACTTGGGGATCTGATTTTTTTTTTTAAAACACAAATGCATCATTCGTTACAAATCAAGTGAAAGATGTTTTATGGAGAAAAGATGCACAATTTACAAAGGTTTGGAGACCCCTGGTATAAGGCACCCTCTGTAGCCGCCTTTGTCTTTCCCAGGTTGAGAAGTTGTGGGTCCTGGTGCAGAGGAACGGCTTCTGCATTCGCGTCTTGTCCTACTTCTGCCATGTTGATTTCCCACCTCTTATCCAACCAAGAGGACGTAGAAAGAATGCTTGGCGCATGTACTATAAAATTGTGTCTCTGCAATAAACACAGTAGCCAGCAGGTATAGCTTTGACTTACTTGTCTACTTAAATTCCTGCTGCATGTGAGTTATCTGTACCCTACCCTGCCTCATCTTCCATTCACAAGGCCAGGATGAATCCCCATGGCACAGAGGAAAGGGGGCCCCTTCAACTAGGGCCAGAGTTTATGGTCTATGATTCTGAGAATCCCCTACCTTGTAAAAAGCAGGAAGAGAATGTAGAAGCAAGTTTATCACACCTAGCCCCGGCATCTATAGAAGATAAGAGATTAGAACGCTTGGTTCTCTGATTATGTCCTGAGGTTGATATTTCTTTTTGGAACCCTAAAATTTAAATCAGAAATGGTCAGTGCATCCCATACTGTGAAAATCATTATTACTTAGCCATGGCCATGTTCTGGAGATGTTTGGTCCTAGACCTGTCTGAGGTCTACTAAAACTAGATTGGGCTGCAGGAGCCTAAACCAGCTGGGGTACAGCTGGAGCCACAGCCATGAAAGCATCAGGATCACCAAAGGCTGCAGCGTAGACGGCCACACCTCATTCTACTGCTGCCGTGTGTGCTATGGTGAAGGCCAGGAAAGGTGTCTTCCTTTTCCTCAAATTCTCTTCACCCAAAAGCCCTTCCCGTTGATAGGTGATAATAAGCAGCCATCCGGTAGTGGAGTCTGAGAAGTGCAGTTCCCAGGCTTGCAGCCTCAGCAGGACAACAGTGTACAGAAGACAGAAAATGTGGACAAAGAGGAGACAAACAATCAGACAGTATTTTCCACTAAAATGCTGCTTTGAGTTTCATTAAATAATTGCAGAGGCAACACATAATCAGTCTTCAAACTATACTGCAAGGTCATAGTAACCGAAAGAGAATGGTGCTGGTTCATGAGTAGAGACATAGACCAGTGAAACAGAATAGAGAACCCAGACATAAAAACATCTCCCCGCAATCAACTCGTCTTTGACAAAGCAGACAGTGGCACGCACAGGGGAAAAAGGCTCCCATTCAATAAAAGGTGCTGGGAAAACTGGGGGGGAAATTTCATACATTGTTTAAAGCATGAACGATAATGTTTATTGAGACAAGTTGTCTCTGGTGAATCGTACACACACAAGTAAAGAAGTAGTTTAAAAACAAAAGGCCGTTAGATTATCGACGTTCAATGTAACTAGGCTTCCCTCAGATGTCCCTTCCCTGTGGGGAGGCTGAGTGGCGACAATGACAGGAGATAAACACCAGGGCCAGAGGCTGGTAGGTCTCCTGGGCAGAGGCTGCCCAGGTAGCAGATGGGTTGAGTTGATCTGGAATGGCTCACAGACCGAGTCTGGTATGGAAACTAATTTAAATAGTTACAGTTGTAGCAATTCAGGATTTTTTTTGAAATCCTAGATTGCTAACCTCCAATTTCACTCAATATCCAAAGGTCTAAACTCAGGAAACCAATTCAGTGTTAGGGCTTTTTAGTTTAGTATTTTTTTTTTCTTCTGCCAAAAGCAGTTCAATCAGTGGCTAAGTGAGCAAAGGCCTCATATACCTCAAAGTTCTTGGTCACTTATGTCAGATACACATATGATGCTGGATTATAGTAAAATCAAGATAAATTGCATTGTGGTGAACTCAAGAAGCTCAGCGTTGAAAACAGAAGACGTCGAAGCAATCTAGTTCTAAACAAAATCAGAAGCCAAATGAGAGAAAAATGTCATGGTTAGTGGTGTCAAACAGGACGAGATAGCTAATTCTCAAAGACAAAATGTCTAATGTTTCTCACAATGGATAATGGCACATTTTCTAACTTGAAAAGTATGACAAAAGCGATGAAATATTCAGATTCATCCAAGTTTTAGCCTCAATTTTGTTATTTTTTAGCTCCACGACCTCAGGGAGTGACTTACTCTCTTAAGGGTTTGTGTTTTTGAATCTGTAAAATAAAGAGATTGGATTAGAATCTGTAAAATAAAGTCAATGCAGCCCTAAAACTCTAAATTTCTTTGTGTTGTAGGAACCCCTGTACTTCCATGTAATCTATGATCTATTGCACATACTAAACCACAGCTCACATTTTTATTTCCCCACATTTACTTTATTTTTCCAAAATATAGTTATTTTTAAAAAGAAAGTGTTTTTCCCTCCCTTTTTTTTTCTTTTTTTTTTTTTTAATGTTGCAACTCATCACATTTTACCATTCCTGTTCCTTGACTTGAAGCTTTCTTACTAAATCAGCTTTTCTGCTCTGAGGCAAGGGATTTAGGGTTTGCTTACCTGGCTTTTGATCAGTGTCTATATGACTTCCTAATTCTTTTCTGATAAACTGTGCTCTCGTATCTAACCTTGTTAGGTTTTTTTATAAATGATCTTTTACTCCTTTATTTTCTTTATTCTTCAAATTCTATTTTTAAGCATTGCACAGCTCTTCAGGAAATGGAATTCGTTTGTCCCTTTGAGAAGTCAGCTGCCTTGGCGATGATTTAGCTGCACATTAGATTAGCGGTTGTTACAAAGAATGTTAAGATAAAGTAGCATTTATATATAAGGTGTGACAACTTGGAGTGGTTTCCTGACAATTGATTTTTTTTTTTTAATTGTCTCTCGAAGTTGAAAGACCTGGTTTTCAAATAGAGCTATGTTGGACACCTGTGATGGGGAGCCAATACAAAATTGCCACATATGACATTTAATTACAGGCCTTTATATATAGTAAGTCAGGCATATGTACTTCCATATTCCAAGCAATGTTGAGCATCTGTGGTCTATAAGTGGGTTGCTTCTGAGGATCCCAAAATCACTCTAGGAATGAAGCCTTTGACAAGTGCAGTGGGAGAACTTTTTCTTAGGTTATATTTGGTGAATTACTTCGTGAAATTCACTTAGTGATTGGCTGAATTCTCTTGGCAGACAAAAACAAATACTGATCTTTAAAGTGCTAACACTAGGTTCTAGTTCCAGGGGCTTACACTCTTAGAAGCAATTTGCCTCTCTATGGCATTCAAGTTTGAAAAGTAGGAATAGAGATGTAGGATTTAGATAAAAATTCCTGGTGCTATTTTCTGCAACAGTGTCTCAGAGGACAAGAACAATAGGGCTAGGATTATCTACCTTGTGTCATTAGATATCTAGTTGCTGGAGTTAGATATTGCCAGATACAACTTCTTGCTTAGTATATAGCAGGTTTTAACAAATATTGATAAAACTTTTATGGGGGAGGCAAAATTCCACCAGCTGAGGCCCAAAATTAAACTGACATACAACGTGTGTATTAACAAGAGAAAAAAGCATGCACATTTCCTTAACATGTGCACAAGTTTCACATGGCGTGGGAGCTCTTCCAGGAAGCCATTTAAATCAAGCACTTATATATGGAATTGAACAAAGATTAGTAAATTGCAAAAAGTGAAAAGGCAGAGGGGATTGGGTTAGGGTAGTTAATTGAATAAAGAAAGGTTCAGGCAGATAAAGGTTCATGTAACAGGTTTGGATATTCTCTGGTTTATCTTCACATTTTTGATAAGAGTTTTCCTTTTAGGGTAGGGAGGACATTTTTCACATGAGACTTGCATCTCTTGCTTTTAAGAAACAGCATGAAGTTTAGTGATCTTCTTGCCCCTGCTGTTTTTCAACTTAAATAGTCAATATGCCAGCATAGCACTTTTATTTAGGGTAGCATATTCTTAACTAGTTCACACATCCAATGAATTAGGAAATATCCTATTTAGGAAAGATTCTTATTGTCTCATTCATTATGATAACTTTTGTGCATAGTATGTTCCTGGGTCCCAGTGTAGTTGCACAAAAACTTTTTGTTTATACGTATATCTATAGTTGTGTGTATATTCATAGCCTTAAAAGCTCTGCATCAGTTTCGGTATATCAAAAGGCATTTTTCGTAAAGAGATGAACACTAGTCTAAAAGTCAGAATACACTTCAAGTCTTGGTCCTGCTAACAATATGATGTGTGACTTTGGATAAATTATTTCTATTTGCTGGTACACAGTCTTGTTACTAGTAAAATGAGCAAATTGAATAAGATTATTGCTTTTCTTTCTGAAGGTTTTTACTGGTAACCATTAACTAATATTTTACTATTCAATTTAACTGGCCAATTGAGACCCACGGTTATGAGTCCACTACTGACTCAGCTGGGTGGCAGGGGTGAGAAGCAGCACTGACTCAGGCTTCAGAGCTCTCCAGGCAGACTCGATGGCCTTGTCAGCTCCAGCAGCCTCTTCTTCACTGCTTTGATGACACCCACAGCAACTAACCTGAAACTGATCACAAACAGCAACCTTGCCCAGAGGAGGACAGCCAGGGAAGCTCTCAACAGGTGTGCCATGGCCAGAGCCATATCAGTGACGGTAGCATCACCTAATTGCAAAATTGCAAGAACACAGGGCCACCTTTCACCTTCTTGGTAGAGTGGTGTCCAGTCTTCTCATTCAGCTCACCAACTTTGCAAGCAATGGGAGCTGTGCAACAATCCAGTATAAGGGCGTAGCCAGCTCTGGTTTGGCCTTGATGGTGCAGGACAATCACCTGAGCAGTGAAGTCACCTGCTCCCATTGGAGCAAGTCTACTGTCACCAGCAATGTTGCCACAAAGAACATCTTTGACAGACAAGTTCTTGACACTGAAGCTCACATTGTCTCCATCCACGAAGGGCTTTGCTCAGAGCTCTGTAGTGCCTTTCAACAGCAGACTTTAATTCTTTTCTAATTGAGTGGAGTAAAGGGGCCTGCATGCTGGGGTTGAGTCTCCACTTGGCCCACAGGGACGGTACCAGTACCACCAATTTTTGAGACACCCAGGAAGGGCAGACACATAAGGGCTTGTTGGTTGGATGAGTTGGTGGCAGGATGCAAAATCTGTAAGCAGTGAGGGTCCACTGGCCTTGATGTCTTTATGGGTGAATTTTTATCCTTTGAGCCAAAGCTTGGAGCACGTGGCTCCAGCATGTGGTTACCATTCCAACCAGAAATGTTGTTCTGTGGGAGCTGTAGTTAATTTCCTTAATGTAGGAGTTAACTTCCTTAATCACTTCCTCCTGCTCTCTGGCTGGGGAGTGGCTCCAGGGAATCTGTTTTTGTTAACACCACTAATGACTTGTTTCCCATCCAGGGTGTAAGCCAGAGAGGGCTGTGCTCCAGGCCTGCCTCTTCTCCCGGAGACCAGCTTCACATTCTCCAGTGCTGGCAGCAACAATCAGGACAGCACTGTCAGCCTGAGTTGTGCCTGTAATCAGGTTTTGATAAAGCCTCTCTGGCCTGGGGCAGGGATGCTGGTCACTTGCAGTCTGGAATTTCCACAGGGACATGGTAAGGTAACGCCGTGCGCACACTCAGTTCTCAGAGCATCTAGAACACAGCATTCTTGAGGGATCCCTTCTCATCTATCTCAGCAGACTCTCAAATTTCTCCGTGATTCTTTTGTCAGTTCTGCCACACTTGTAGATGAGGTGATGGGTCGTGGTTCTGCCACACTTGTAGATAAGATGATGTTGGGTCTTTGTGAACCTGCCTGAATCTACGTGTCCAGGGATGACAGTGGTGATGTGAATCTTTTCCTTTCTCATTTTGGCTTTGATTTAATAGTGGTTTTCACAATGCTTGTGTTTTGGCAGCAAATCTGTCACAAAGAGGCTCTTTCTAAAAATTTATATTTGTTCTTCTCCCATGCCCTCCTCCTAGCCCTGCTCTCCCCTTTCCTGCCCTCCCTCTTCCCATTCTTTCAAAGATATAATAAAAAAAAATACAGGTATCATACCTCTTTAATTTCTATATAGCTTACTATTCTCTTGAAAGACACAAACCTTGAATGTTGCCATTTTATGATATAAAATTTTAATTTAAGTAAGACTTACGTTTTCTTCCTCATTGAAATAGTGATTATAAAAGCTGAGTTTTCTGTTTGTTTTGGAAGGGAGTTACATGTAGTTTACTTGGAAATCTCAAAGGATATTTTCAGCAGCTCCGTACAGCATAGACACTTCCCATAGTTTCTGTCTTATAATCGTAAATACAAAAATGTTAGCAGGTTCTGGAGCACGTAAATTGCTAGCAGAAGACACACATCTGAGCATTTCACTTACAACTTCCCCAAAGTATACCTACCTTGGAAAACAGGGATTACTGGCATATGGGGGTCTTTCAACTTTTTGATAATCTTATGTGAGTTAAGGACCTTATTGCTGAAATTGAACACACCCACGAAAATTTGCACATGTTTATGGAGCCTCTGCAATGCACCTGTGGAAGTTTATGGAAGAGTGTAAAATGGTGCTTTACCATAAACAATTTCCATTTTGCTTATTGGCCTTTCATATATTTTGACTTTGTGATAGCTGACTCATCATGTTTCTGTTTTCCTACAAGTTTAAGTACCAGGGATATGTTTTAGCAGTGATTCTGAGAAATGCTTATTTTTCAGAGGTTTTCCGGGGCCTCTCCCTGCGTGGCACTCACTGCCCTGTATTTTCCCAGTCAGCTCAAATGTGTGTCTTTGCTCCTAAACCATAAGCCTCTTAAAGGCAGAGACAGGGTCTAGTTCAGAGGGGTGTTCCCAGCCTCTAAGGCTGTGTCTGGTCTTAAGAGGCCCTAAATAATTATTTCTTGAATAAAAAAATGTGCAAAGTGTTATTCTCATTAAAATTTTAAGAAAGGTAAAGTTATGTGAAGTTCAGTGATTTGACCAAAGTCAAACAGTTAATAGGTGGCACAGTGGGTATGACACTCAGGACCGCTGACTCCAAGCCCAAGTATCTTTTGAATACCCTAGCTATTGGGAATTAAAAAATGTGAGTTCTTCTTAGAGATAGAGCCTCAATAGCTTGGGGCTGAAAGTGGGGGTCCCAAAGACAAAAGGAGGGGCCTCTTGAGGTAGAGAGAGGCTTCCAGGGGGTGAGCAATACAGTCATAGATAAGGGGAAACTCCGTTGGTGTCATCAACGCGATAGCACATTTAAGATGTGTAGAGTATTGATGTAAAAAGTGTTTGAATCTTCTTAAAGAATTTAAGGATATGTGATTCTTTGGATCTTCTGTGGTTTCTCCTTTCACTGCTTTAAAAAATAATGAATTATTGCTTTTTGCAACAACTTGGATGAAACTGGAGATCATTTTCCTAAGGGAAGTATCTCAAGAATGGACAAACACACACCGCATGTGCTCATTATTACGTTGTAACGAACCAGGGAGCACACAGGTGCACAGAGGGAAGGGAAACTCAGTGGAACTCAAGGAGGGAGGGCGGGGGTCCGAGGGGCAGCGCACAACCTACCTAATGGGTACAATGAACATGATTTGGGGGACGGGCACACCTACAGCTGGGAATCAAACATTACAAAAACAATTCGTATAACAAAAAAAAACAGTACCTCCTTACTATTTTGAAATAAAAAAGATGAAAGGAAGTAATATCCCCTTTGATTCACCCGGTTAACCGGTTGACCCCAGTTTCATGTTCTTGTTGGCTCCTGTCTTCCTATTCACTCCTCCCTCAGCCACCAACTGAACGATTCTTTATTACATTTTACTGGTATGCATTGAAGGGATCCAAGTGCAATTTTGTTACATGGTCATATTGCGTAATGGTAAAGACTGGGCTTGTCACGTATCCAACACCTGAATGATGAACTGTATCAAGATTATATCAATAGCAAATGTTCTTTAATTTGTATGGAATTTTAAACATAACAAATAATATGATACTTAAGACGTAAGGAAAAGTCAAATATATAGAAAAACATGCACAGTATCCAGTATTGACTAGATGCAATTAAACATGTTCTATGATTCCATCTTTTTTTTTGCAGTTTTTGGCTGGGGCTGGGTTTGAACCCACCACCTCCGGCATATGGGGCAGGCGCCCTACTCCTTGGATCCACAGGCACCACCCTATAACTCCATCTTTAGAAAATGGTGACAGTCACGTAGACAACAGAGTGTGTATTTGTAGTTGATAAGCTGACCATTAAAAAATTATACAATAGGGGTAGTACCTGCGGCTCATCAAGTAGGGTGCCAGCCCCATATACCAAAGGTGGCAGGTTCAAACCCAGATTCGGCCAAGGACTGCAAAACAGAAAAATAGCTGGGTGTTGTGGTGGGCGCCCGTGGTTCCAGCTACTCGGGAGGCTGAGACAGGAGAATTGCCTAAGCCCAGGAGTTGGAGGTTGCTGTGAGCTGTGTGATGCCACAGCACTCTACTGAGGGCAATAAGGTGAGACTCTGTCTCTACCAAAAAAAAAAAGAAAAATACAATCAATGACTACAATATCAATAGAGAAAATAAAATAGAATAAAAAGACCATTGATTACTTTCAAAAAGGAAAGAAAGGAGAACAAAGAAGAAAGAAAAAAGAACAACAAAAAGAAATAGTAGGAAGTTGGTTGGACTTACTTCTAACTGCATAAAACTAAGCACTGTAACAGACAAAAACTTTTCATCTGGATAAGAAAAAATAACAACTGTATACTGTCATACTGTTTATATAAACATATTTTAAATATTAAAGACACAGAAATGTTCAAAATAAAAACACAGAAAAAGATATAAGATGCAAACATTTAAAAAGGAAAGCTAGTCATCTAAAGGAAAGCTAGTCAACCGGACTTTGAAGCAAGAAATCTAATTAGCAAGAAGAAGAGTATTCCAAAATGATGAACGCATTGATTCAAGAGAAAGACATAGCGTGATAAATTTGCAAGTACCTACAACACAAAAGAACAAAATATGAAAGATTAAAAGGAGATACAGACAAATCCACAATTGTTGAGATTTTAACAGCCTTCTCAGTATCTGCTAGAATTTGCAGATCAAAGAAATAAAAGTTATATCTTAGTATTATCACTATTAACAACTTGACCTAGTTGGCATACATAGAACATTACTTCCAACAAATATATATTACACATTCAAGTAAATGTAAAAATTTATTAAAATGGATCTCACACTGAAATGTAATAATGAGGTGTTAATGATTTTCTGTTCATATAAAATTAATGAAGCTAGAAATCAATTTATGAAGAAATAGTTGGACAACTCCAAATATTTGGAATTTAAATAAGACTATGCTAAAACTTTTAGTGGTCAAATAAGAAAATCACATAAATTTAGAAAGTGTATTTAACTGATTGATATTGAAAATAGGTCTTTACTAATGATAGCAGATAAACAGGGTTTGACTGGCAGTTAAAAGAAGAATCACAGGGCCCCAAATGACAGTGCTTATAAATAGTTTGTGGCAGGAAAAGAATGCAAAATAACAATAAATTAGTAATAAATGCAGCAGCCAAAGGCTGCCTCACCGCTAATGTCTGGAGAGGTTGGACAGTCTCCCCTCGGCTCCCCTGTGAGGTCCTAACCAATACCCCCACTCTCAGATCTGGAATCGCTGACAAAGACACAGAACAACTTGGAACCAGGGACCCTGGAATGAAGTCTGAATCACGGCTTCATTTTTTTTTGAGACAGAGCCTCAAGCTGTCACCCTCAGTAGAGTGCCTTGACAT
>CAUYRH010025942.1:0-30077 GCA_963574655.1 Perodicticus potto
TTTGAAAAAAGACCAGATAGATTGTAGGAACATTCCTGAGAAAAGATGCTCTCAGCCCAGGTCATCCAAGCACACGCCACTTAGCACTTACGATGAGCTCAGAATCCCGCCCCATGGAGATGACAGTCCGGTTCACTGTCCGGAGAAGCTTCTCCATGATTATCTGGACATGCCTCGGAGTCGGCCCCTGAAGAAAGACACACCAGTGAGAACCCACACCAAAGAGAAGCATTAACATGCAAGCCCTAGCCGCTGTCATGGAATCCATTTACCCTGTAAAGAGTAAATCAATTACGACCCTTAACGAGATGAAAAATGGCCCTTGTCAAAGGCAAAAGCCTTCACAAAGAAAACTCAAGGCATTTTATTAATGATAGTCCATTAATGGTAATTTGTAATATATATAATCATAGTAATTTAATTTAAGCAGACCCTTAAAAATAAAAGCAAATCTGTTTAAACAATATAATGTTTATGATCCCTGATTAGTCCACCAATTAGCATTGAAAAGAATCTTGGCCATCTGTAAATGCAAGGCAGGCAGATAACGACCCCAGGCGGCTCACATCAAATCCCAGTAAAACGGTCACAGAATATGATGTTTACGACAGGCAAGGTGGCTTGCGCCTGTAATCCCAATACTCTGGGAGGCAAAGGCAGGAGACTCACTTGAGCTCAGGAGTTCAAGACCAGCCTAAGCAAGAGCAAGAACCTGTCTCCACTAAAAATAGAAAAACTAGCTCAGTGTGGTGGCAAGTGCCTATAGTTCCACTTACTGGCTACTCAGGAGGCTGAGGCAAGAGGATCGCTTGAACCCAGGAGTTTGTTTGCTATGAGTTAGGCTGACACCAGAGCACTCTAGCCTGGGCAACAGAGCAAGACTCTGTCTCAAAGAAACAAACAAACAACAAACAAATGATGTTCAAGTAACACTCACCAAACTGCCTCGAATTTGCACTGCCACTTTTCTATCAATAAAAATATAGTCTTTTATTTAGTGCAGGATGGGATTGTAAGCCTGATTAAACGTGCCCTTTAGGCCCTTCCCTAAGGTCAGCACCTTCTCCCTGAGGGCTGGCCATACAACCTCTTTACCACCAAGCCCTCTGCAAAGACCAAGGAAGGATCTAGAATGGGGCTGAGGAGCCTGCTTCTGGGTGAAGTCTTCCAAAACCTTTCCAAAGGCAAAACCCTGAGAGAGCTGATGAAAGAACCACCAGCACCATGAACAAATTTAATCTGATCTCCTCCTTCCAAGGCACTAACAGACTTTGGGAGAATGAGCCAGTGCTGGCTGGGAGTGGGCTACCAGGTAGGCTCTCCAGGAAGGCGTCTGGAGTCATGCAGGAGAGAGCTAAGGACAAGGCTTGTCTACATGAAAATCCTGGCCACTCTATCCAGGCAAAGAGCAAAGGGGCACAGGCCCTCTTTTCACTTAACATCTGGAGCACTGATGAGGTCCCAGGTATGTGCACACAGGTGCAAAAACATATATGGCTCGGCAGGGTGGGAGGCACAGCATGAATTTTCCACGTGTGCTTGCACCCACTTCTGATGTTTAAAATACTTAGTGGATTGAGCACCCAATTTAGACAAGCAAAAGCAAACACTGGGTTGGGTGAAGGAGTGCTGAATATATACCTGCAGGGAGAGGGCAGACTGCTGCTCTTGTCACTTTAACGCTTGAGAGCACCACTAGCTTTCTTAAAACTTTGTTATGGTTATATGATTGTAATAAAAGTAAGAATTGAAAAAGAAAGCATGCAGGCTAATTAGCCAACTTCTAATAGCACAGCCTTTCTATCTGATTTTAAGGATTGAAATCTAAGTCTTGGGAGGCATTCTGAAGAAACTCTAGGAAATAAAAGACTGTTTTCAACACAGAAGGATAAACACTATGAACACTATAAAGTAATAATCACCCTATACACACGAAGAAAAGTAATTTTTTTTGTTTTTGTTTGAGACACAGTCTCACTGTGTTGCCCTTGGTAGAGTGCCGTAGCATCACAGCTGACAGCAAACTCAAACTCTTAGGCTTAAGTGATTCTCTTGCCTCAGCCTCCCAAGTAGCCGGGACTACAGGTGCCCACTACAACACCCGGCTATTTTCGTAGTTGTTGTTGTTATTGTCATTATTGTTTAGCAGACCTGGACTGGATTTGAACCCACCAGCACCACTGCATGTGGCCGGTGCCCTAACCATTTGAGCATGGGTGTCGGGCCCAAATAAAAATAATGTAAGGGTACACCTCTACAGAGAGAAAGAGGGAGGCAAAACTCTAAAATTAAGGCCTTTCCGTCTTGACCAAGTGAAGCTTAACATTGTACCATGAGGCAGGTCAAGTTCCTGGGCATGGAGCTGTCACTCACCACATCCTTCCTGTACAGCACCTCCAGGATGTTACTGAGCAGCTGGCAGCAGGCCTCCAGGTCCTCCTGCCTCTCCAGGTGGTACTTGAGCTGGTCTGTCATCATGGGGAGCAAGATCTCTCTGCAGTCTGCAGGGACACAGGGGGACAGTCAGGGGGAGAGCCCCCCAATGCAGCCTGTTTGCCCTTCAAGCATTCTGCATTTTCATTCCGCAGCATGTGAAACTGGCATCCGGTGAGGGTCGATGACTCCACTGTGAGAACTTCGTTTCTAGCTATGTGAATCATTCACAAACACACTCTGTCTGTGCATGCATCTGTGTGTGTCCCCACATAAACATACAGCGACAATTCACGAGGATACATGACACACACACGTCCCACAGTGTGTGTAAAGCCAGACACCCACACAGTGATGCTTTTAACTAATTTTCTGTAATTACACTTTGCTGATATTTTGCAACATTAAAAGAAGTACTTTTTTACAACAAAAACTACTCAAATGGTAGCTTCTTGCGTCTATCCCTAGGAGAAGCAAAGTGGGTCAAATAGGACAGTCCTGCCGAGTGGCACGGAAAGGCACACAGAATGGGCTAGAAAGAGCCAAAAATGGGAGCCACATGTGGCTCTGGGAAGTGTGAAGGAAATGAGGGGACCTGGGGGCAGGGGGAGGGACAGGAGCTTCCATTTCTTCCTTGAGACAGGAACTCAAAAGGGTGCTGAGAAAATAAGAAGCACTGAGAAAACAGATACAAATAAGATGAAAGCTGAAATGCAATTCCTGATTGTGTCTTCCAGTTGGGAAACCCACTGAACTCACACACCGCCCACTCTCCCGTGTGGACTATCTATTCACAGCACCGGGTCTGTGTTTTGACAGTGGCCCAGCAGAGCACAAGAAGAGACAGCAGGGCTCTAAAACATTAAACAGATTTAGCTGGCTTTCAGCATTTTACATTTTAGGACTTACAACATTAATGATCTATAAAAGCATGTTTTGCATTAATGTTTTATTTATAAAAGAAAAATATCATATAAGCACACAGCACGGGAAGGGTCCCTCAAAGTAGGCAGAAGCATTGGCAGAACCTTCCCAAGGACCACACCGCGATGAAGGACGGGGTGCAGGGTCGGAACCCAGGACTCGGAAATAACACAACCCCTGCTCCACACACGGGCGGCTCAGTCCAAGGCTCTGTCCGATTCCATTTTGGTTTATTCCCTGGGAAAGGACTTACAGCACCTCCACTACTCCACAAATAGCCTTGTCCAGCGAATACAGGAATGTATGAAGTAACTTGCTGATTCACAATTACAGCCGTCGATATTCAGGGTAACATGGAAGATGCTAAGTGCCGCGTGCCTCTTGGGACGAGAACCGGCTGGGATCCCGCAGGAGGTGAGGGAGCGAGAGCACAGATGCGCCCACCCCGTAGGGACCAGGATGGTCCTTCATGTCTGGGAGGCCTCGCACAATTCCCTCATCTTTACAGCCAACCCTTTCCGTGAGGCTGACGGAAGAACTGAGGCCCTCCTGGGTGCCATGGCCTCCTGAACTTGAGCAAAGTGCTCCAAAAGGCCAAGTCACGCACGCTGTCTGGGTAAGACAGTGGACTCATGATAGAGCTGCCCTCAAACAAAGCTAATCCGAGGGAAATGGCACAAGAAAACGACTTCACGGGAGAGAATCCAGGCTGCAAGCACCAACCCACATGCTGAATGCACCATTTCCACAGACACCCCGAACTGTACCATCTGCCCTGCAGAATCCCAGTGTGCGCCGCCTACATCTGCTCTGGCCGAAGCTACCATGCAGCATCAATGCAGAGGCACACCACCAACTCTCAGACCAGCCGTGAGGCTCCTGGGCAAACCTGGTCCCGGCCCCGCCCTGCCACACCCTTCCTCGCGAAGCCTTACTATGACATCCCCCAAACGAGTCTCTTTCCTTGTGGTTGAAAACTCTTTGCCCATTATATGCCCTCATTCAGCATGCAGCAAGCCTGGCCACCCCGGCCCCTTGGCCATCTCTATCAGTGCCACCATTCTGGAGAACACACTGAATTTCCAAAGGCATCTCAGAGGGAGAAGTTAGAGCCCCCAAGACCTTGACAGGTGATGACAAGTCCCGACAATGTGACTAAGGGCAAAGTAAGACTCCATGAGCTTAGCAGGCCACGCTGCCCAGCAAGCTTAGGGACCTAAAAGAGGGAGAAGCCTGCGCGGACTGGCCAATACGGGTGGGAGGAAACCTGTGTTCACGAGCGGTTCTAGAAAATCAGGACACAGTTCTAGAGACAGAGACAGCAGAGCTGTCCCACAGGCTCTGGTGCCCAGATGTCCTGGCCTAAGTCCACTCCTTCTCGCACCATTTACCCATCACGCTGGGCAGGCAGTGGACTGTGCTGCGCTCGGTGCTAATTGAGTGTGTTGGTCTCATTTGTCAGAATTACTTCAGGGAGAAGGAAGCGCTGTCTGCCTGCCCCTCTTCGGCACAGAAAGGCTGTCAACCCTCTCTGGCTCGCTGGTGGGAACGCCCACCCTCCACCCAGCCCAGAAGCCTGTGTGAACTTCACTTGCCTGTTAACCTGGCCTCTCTTGATGAGAAACAACACAACTTTTAGAAATCGCATTATCATTTTGTCACATTTGAAGACATTTCATTCAGTAAGCCCCCTGAGAAGAGACAGAACCCTCTGTTACGCTCTGATGATGGACCAGCATCCACCATACATCATCCTGCATCATCCACCTGTCCAAAGCGGGTCAAGGTGAAGTGCGGAAGTGGGGACAAATATCCTCTATCTGCAAGGATGAAATGAGATGGTGCTCGAGGAAGGACTTTGCAAGAAGCAGGGCAGCAGACCACCTAGAAGTCCCCCGTGCCACCAGTATGAGGAAACTCCAACCAGAGGATGGGGCAAGGTTACTGAGGAGGACCCACCAGGCACCTAGGCTCTCTTTAGAGCCCAAGGTCGCTCTGCCCACACCAAGGCTCTCATTCGGGACTCGGACAGGGTCACAGAGGCAGCAGCACTTTACCGCATCACCCACACCACTGGATCCCACAATCTGTGCTAGACCCCAAAGGAAGATGGGCAATTCCTCAGAGAGGCCGGGAGGGGCAATGCTGGAGGCAGCACAAGCCCAGAGGTCCCTGATCTGCAGGCCTCAGCACAGCCCACCAACAGACCTGGATACAAGCGGGCTTCAAGTGCCCAGTTCCCGGAACCCCTTCATCACTGATGGTTTTAATTATGTGTTTCTCCTTACGGGAAGGTCGTCTGTGAGAGGGGAGGCCTTCTCGTTCTCCTTAACTGGAAAGCCCCCAGTGCATAAACCAAGACCTGATGGTGTGTGAGTGTGTTGGTTTACTCTACAAAGCTGTGCGTGTGGATCAGATTAAAGCACCTGCAGTGTCATCCAGATCCCAGCCCCCAAGACACAGGAGCTGTTCCTAACAATACAGAGAATGTCACCATACAAAGTCAGCCTTTTCAACTGAAAGTACACAAAGAAAATTAATGCCTTAGGGCCACTCAAGCCAGCACAAAAACCTGTTAATCCCTAAAAGCAAAAACTGACACCAATTTCTTAAAACCTCGGTTTTAAGGAGCTTCTCTTATTCTGCATTGCCGTCAACAGACTATAAGGTTTTTCAAAAAGTGGGGAAGCCCCACTTTTAATAACAAGTTTTTAATAACAGTGAGACTCAAATTTTATCTTAAGAAAGTAAATCAAGGACACTGAGGAAGGCGCACCAGACAGACAAACCCCTGAGATGAATAACTGCAAAACACGAGAAGCTGTCTCTGACACCTGAAGAAGAGGAATCACCTGTCACTCTGTGGACCTCCCAACTCAGCGTCCTGAATACCCTTCCCTGTGGACAAATGTCACTTTTAAATGATTTGCACCGACAGCTCCTTTAGGTCACAAACAGTTGGTCTTAGAAGCAAAGAGTCGTCCCACACCTCTGTTCCCACCAAAAAGCCTTGTATTTTTTAAAGAAAAACACATTTTAAACAAGCCACCCACACATAACCTTTTGAAAACTCTGGAACAAATATTCAATCAGAAGCCTAAGAACCAGAGTCGCTCTGTGGTATTTTGAGAAAGCCTTCTAGTCAGTTTACCCACACATACGAATAATAAAATCCACCCTGCTTACTTCTTGCTCTAGATTTGGGATAAGCTACTGAAACTCAAAGACTTAATTTGCATTACCTGCAGAATGGTTGCTGTTGTTTCTCTCTGGGGTTTACCATGAAGAACCAAATGATACAATGTACATATTTAGCAAACAGGGAGCAAACAACAAATGGCAGGTGTTACGAACACCAGAGGTGCTAGCACCATACAACCTTGATCTTTTCAACTAGGAATACATGAGAGAAAACATGTGCAGAAGCACGATACCCTGGGTGTAGCCTATGCATGCGTGACATTTTAACTGCTGCCACCAAGGAGTAGGACTTCATTTTTCTATTGTTGGGATTCTTTGAGGGTACAATTAGGTTGCAGTGATTACATTTGTTAGATAAAGTCCGTCTTATAATTGTGCCGTGACCCCCCATCCCCCTTTCCCTTTCCCACCCCCTCATTTCCCCTGCACCTTCTCTTGTATTAGCTCATCTACTGCCTTCATATGAGACTAGAGTACATTGGATTCTTGCATCTCCGTTCTTGTGATGCTTTACTAAGAAGAATGTGTTCCACCTCCATCCATGTTAATACAAAAGATGTAAAGTCTCCATTTTTTTTGTGGCTGAATAGTATTCCTCGGCATACATATACCATAGTTTGTTAATCCATTCCTGGGTCAGTGGGCATCGGCTGTGGAAAATCCTAAAAGAACTCAAATTAGACCTCCCATTTGATCCTGCAATCCCATTACTAGGCATCTAACCAGAAGAAAAAAAATCATTCTATCATAAGGACATTTGCAGTAGACTGTTCACTGCAGATCAATTTACAATCGCCAAAGTGTGTAAACAGACTAAATGCCCACCAACCCAGGAATGGATTAACAAGGAATAGGGGCTCAGTGCCTGCAGCACAGTGGTTACGGCACCAGCCACATACACCGAGGTTGGCAGGTTCAAACCCGGTCTGGGCGTTCTAAACAACAATGACAAATGCAACAAAAAATAGCTGGTGTTGTGGTGGGCACCTTTAGTCCCAGCTACTTGGGAGGCTGAGGCAAGAGAATCGCTTAAGCCCAAGAGTTTGAGGTTGCTGTGAGCTGTGATGCCATGGCACACTACCAAGGGTGACAAAGTGAGACTCTATCCCAAATAAATAAATAAATAAATAAAATAAAAATTTAAAAAAACAAATAAGGACTAGAACTCTTAATGTTAGCTAATTTTGATTACTATAAAGTCAAATGTAAAAAGCGACCCCTGATTTACTTATTAGAAACAAGTGTTTGAAAAAACGTTGGTATGTGAATCTAGTTTTTCAACAGTATATAAAAAATAAAGCTCAAGCATCTGATGAAAAATTAGCATCCAAACTGAGATGTGCTGTGAGTGTAAAATGCACACTAAATTTCAGAGACTTCATGTTAAAAAAAAGAATGCCCTGTATTAGTAATTTTTAGAGTAAATCCACATTGCAATGATACTTTAGATAAAATACATTATAAATATTAACTTCACCAATGGGTTTGTACTTTTGTATAATCTGGCAACTAGCAAATTTTGAATTATACACGTGGCTCACATCCCATTTCTGTTGGACATGCACAGTCTAAGAGCATGCTGGAAAGCAGATGCTAAAGAGCTTGTCTAATTTCTCCTGTTCATGAACTGAGCTTCATCCCTACACACAGAGTCCAGGCCACAGCTCTGTCCTCTCAGCCACCTCACCACATAGATGTGACTTGAGGACCCAGGGCCCAGCAATGCTGACTCCAGGCACAGCAGTGACCTACGCGGAAGCTAGATTAGCTGGCACGGTTGTCCCGTTTTCTCTGCCATGTTCACAGCAATAAATGCAGTGCGGTCCCAGCAGACAGGTAGGCCAGGCTCTGTGATTTGGCTGTGAGGATCCCACCAGCCGCCCATTCAGAGCCCCTTTCCCAGTGTGATCTACGATGATTACCGAAAGCCATAATTCGACAGCTGTTCATCTTCAGCTGTGAGGGCCGAAGCCAGGATGATTAATGGTCCGGTAATGGGTACAGAGTAAAAAATATTAATCTTTATAAAAGGTATTCAACAGGCATCATCAGCTTATAAATTCCAAGCAGAATATCCATCTCTAACCCCATTAGAGCTCTACATTAAAGTAAGATGCAAATACAAGAATGAATCTGTCCATTGAAAACATTCATTTTTTTATGAACTCTGAGTAATGTGCTTCTTAATTTTTAGTTGTCACATTAAACAAATGATCCATAAAGTACATTTAATAACCTTGTGCACGTTACACAGAACTGAGACCCAAAATGCCACTTTTAATAAGAATTAAACAGTAAGAGTCATATAAATGATGGGGATGCTTGCTATTCACCTTTTATAGATAATCATCTTATTTTCCAAGCAGCTAAGAATCCTTATCCACTTGTTTCAAAACATTCAAGTGGTTTTCTCCCTCCATTCAAGTCTTCAAGCAACAAATACCAGCATTGGAAGGGATCAAAGGATCTACCCATTGATCTCCACATTTTACAGATATAGGACCCAGGAGCCTGAGCAAAGGGGTATTAGGATTGCATAGCTAAGCGCCAGCAGGGCCAGAATTAGACATTTGATCCCTAAGCTAGAGCTTCACAAGGTAAATGATCCATGAATATGCATGTATATGTAAACATATATGATTCAGACATACTTAAATGTATCAAATGCAAAACAATTTTTCCAAGAATCATTCTAACCTCACAAGTCCTGAAAATGACAGAAGAATAAACTAACACTGGGAGGTCATTTTTCCCTTTTGGAATGTTAGTTTCCGAGTCCATAAAGGGGAGTCAAGAGAAAGGTCATGCATGGTGTTTCTTCACCCACCTGTCCAGCAGCACCTTATTTTTAATTGTTTTGGTTTTCTTTTGTTCCTTTTTTTTTTTTTTTTTAATTTTTGAGACAGGGTCTAGCTCTGTCACCCAGGCTGGAGTGTAGTCTGTGACCACGGGTCACTGTAGCCTCCAATTCCTGGGCACAAGAGATTCCCCCAGCCTCAGCCAACTGACTAGCTGAGACTCCAGACATGAACCACCACACTAGACTAGTTATTTTTTATTTTTATTTTTTTGAGATCAGGTTTCATTGTGTTTCCCAGGCTGGTCCTGAACTCCTGGCCTCAAGTGATCCTCCGAGACTTCCCAAAGTGCTTGGATTACAAGCGTGAGCCAACACACCCTGGCATAAAAGCTGCTTTTACGTGTTCTGCTCAGTACACAGCACTGCTGAGCTGAGTGCAGACATGATCAGAAATGCAGGAATCTGTGAGTCAGCCTTGAGATATCCAGTGCCATAGAATTTTAACGGAGGGGGTGACAGAGAAAGCAAAAGGATCTCGGCAGTCAGAAGGAGACGTTTGGTGGCACAGGGAAGATCAGAGGAAGGGAAGATGGTCAAACACTGTGACGCTCACAGTGAGCCCACAGCTCTCGGCAGAAGGGAGTGGGGAACAGGTAATTTGTGTACTGTAGTTTGGATACCTAGAGGTTAAATTTTCATTACCACTGTATTAACAAAAAGTTTGCTGAACAAATAGTGTGTTGAGCAAAAGAAAGGAAATAGGAGCCAATGGAGATAAAAAATCACAAATGATCTCATTTATAAGCGGATTTAAAAAATTTAGAAAGGCTTGAGTAAAATGCCAGGAAAGATTGTGTGAGAAGAAATCTACTGTCCAGGTGGATGAAAGCACATAAAGGAGGCATCTTGGTAAGTTCGAGGACGCATTACCCATGCAGCAGGTGTGAAACAACAGTTCAAGAGAAGAGTACATGATGGATTTGTAACGAGCCAGCTCCTCCGTCAGCACCACGGTGGTGGACAGCTCCCTGCCTGGGCTTCTGCTAGTAGACTAGGGCTTCTTAACTCGGCAGTCCTCATCTGCAAATTGTAGCAATAGCTCTTTTCCAACTCCACTTCTTTTTTTTAAATTGAAGATTCTTTGACTTAGCAAACGCACTAGCCAGCATCCTAAGCACACGGTAGATGTTCAATAAATTATGAAGGAACTGAAATGAGTATCATTTAAAAACTGAAATGGAGTTCACCTTCCTAGAGTCAATACGCCATTTTTAAAAGCCTACATGCACTGTTTGAAGAAAGGGTCTTTTCAAAAAACATGTATAGAATGCAAGATGTAAAATGATGTACAGAACAAAGGATGAAAAGGGCACAGTATTACAGATAAAGATGAAAAGTTGTTTTGCGGCTGTCAAAAAATACAAAAAGAAAATGATGTTTATGGTCCACCATTATTTAAAAGAATCGCTCTTCAGGATTCACAGCTGGTAGCGTTCATTAGAAGCCATCAGTGTAACTATCTAATTAAAGTGTTCCCGGACTCCGTACAAGTAGTATATTAAGAGACTGAAAAAATTGGCCTCAACCCCAATGCTGTACAGCATCAATCTAGTTAACAAAACTACTACTCTCTGGGTTTAAGAACCCTTTCAGTGAAGAGAAATATATCTCTGTTTTCCATAGTAGTGATGCACAAGAGATTTTATTCTGATTTGTGTACGTATCGAGGCATTAAGAATGTACAATACAGGTCTACATTGAATTTGCAGCATTTCTTTTCTAAGATTTAAAACATCAGCAATGGACTAAAAGAGTCATTTTTAGAGATACAAATTTTCTACCTTAGCTCTAATCATGATGACCAAGTAGGAATCTGACTTCAGAATTTCCTAAGAGCTAGTCCCAATAGGTAACTAGGACTTTGCCCTTGTATTTCAAAGGGCTGCTTTAACTAATGTTTCCACCATTAAAAAAGAGAGTTTTACTCTGCTTGATAACTAAAAGAATCATTGACCTTGAAGCTAAGAGTGAGAAAAATAATTTATGCTCTCTAGACCCACATTTTTAAGAAGCTCTGAATTGCTCAAAGAATGGAACACAAATGAAGTTTGAAAAGGCTGGTAAACGTTGCCTGAAAGCAGCCTTCTTGCACAGGAGGGCCAGGGTACAAGTGTCGAAATAGCGTGGTTCCCACCCTCGCTCACTGCTATATTCCAACCACAGGAAAATAACAACAAAAACCAGAATAGAGGGAAAGAACCACAAAGGGGTGCCAAAAAATAGAAGGCTTACAAAAAAGGAATCCATCTAATCCATCTGTCGTGACCCACAGGGACTGTATTAAAGGGCCACGGCATTAGGAAGATGGAGAACCACTGATCTAAAGCGTTAAGACTACTGGCAAGACCAGAAAGGGATAGTCTTCCACTCATGTTACTCTCCAAATCCTACATTCTCCTCCAAAACAAACAAATGTCGGACACAATTGTGAGTACACAGTAGGCTCTAAAGAAAATCCGTCAACTACAGGAGGGTGGAAGGGGGGATCCAGTGTTTGGCAGAATAAGGTTCCCAAAGGTCTCAGATTCAGAACCATGAAAGGAGACAGGTGGGTGGGAGCGCCTGGTCCCCAGGGATGCCCACCTCCATAAAGGCTTCCTGCAAGTGTGGCCAATGCTGTTTACTAATTCAGAAGTTATGCTGGCTCAGGTTGAGTCACCTTATTCTAATTTCTATAACAATAATGTTAAACTGTTTTGTGGACATAAATCCTAACCCTCAGTGTTCCAGTGTTTGATTTAATTAGAACGGAAACTTTTCATTTCTGTAATAGATTTAAGCCACGTATTATACAGCTTTTGTTGGATATGTGAGCCACAATATGAGCACATGGGAACAAAGCTACAAATGCACAACTTAGGAAGCTCTGACCTTTCTTTCTCTTTGTATCTCGCTTTGAATCTCGCTTTGAAAATCTGCTCACTCCACACCACAGATTATATGCAAGAGTCATCTTTTTGTGAAGCACATAATCTATTTAACTTAAGCTTTCAAGCAGTCAAGTCACATCGCGAGACAACGCTTAGAAGCCATCACGGCCCATTCAGTGCCTCTCGTGCACGGCATGCTAACAAGTCGGAGCCCTTCACCTCAGCACGGAGCAGGCTGGAGGCGACGCAGTGCGGGGAGCAGCCCCTCTGCACACCGCCTTTCCAGGGACAATGTCATTCACTCTGCGCTACCACCACACATTTATTGCCCCAATAGGGTGCTGCGATGGCTGGGATGCCTGGGGGAGGGGCACGATAAAAAAGTTTGGCCAGGAGACCATCATGTGTGAAGTTCAGAGATGGGCATGTGTGTGTGCATTACATTCTTGTCTTTATTCTTCTGTATGCTTCAAATTCCCCATGATTTTATAATAACATAAAGAGATCTTAAATCCAGAGTTAGAGTGGAACTGTGTTCCCCTATCGTATTTGTAGAAATCTAAGGAATCATTAAATCAGAGGCAAACAAAGACAATCTTGATTCTATAGAACTGCCCACACGTGAGCCTCCAAACCTCAGGTCTTCGAGGGTCCTTCTCACCCATCTCTCCTGATGTTACTCTTCCTTCAGGCATCTTCAACCCCCAAGAAGAATCTATTAAGAGCCAAGACTGGGAGAGACTGCCAGTTTCCCCACATGAACCTAAAACTTCACCTCCCTGGACCCAGTGAACTGTGGGTATGCAGCTGGTCACGCTCCCTCCTCCTGGGAAACAAAGAGCTGGTCGGGAACATCCGTGTATGCTCAGGTGCCAGCAAGAGAAAAAGACCAACTAGGTCCCACTTAGGGATCTCATATTCTAAGGAAGCACCACAAATTATAAGCAAGTAAACAAGTAGAGACATGCAATATCTTCGTGGGCTGGGATGTACGCCATGAGGAGCCAGGAGGTGAAGTGCACGGGAGTATCTCATGCACAGTGGTCAAAGTGTCTCTCTCAGGAAGCTGTCCATGACTGCCCCACTGGATGCCCACAGAGCTGGTTAAACATTATTTCCTGTGTGTTTCTGAGGATGTTTCCAGAAGAGATCAGCATTTGAAATGGTGGCTGAGTCAAGCAAATCTACCCTGTGGGATCGCACCCTGGATGTGGAAGGGCATCTTCTAATCCTCTGGGCAAAAGCAAAGGTTGTAGCCCAAGAAACTCAGATAGATACATCTTCAATGTTCATGACCTCAAAGAGAGAAATGAGAAAAACAGGCCTGGAAATGACCAGGGCACTGTACTGGCCTGCTGGGAGGGACCCAGACCAGGAGGGCTGTGCCGCAGAGAAGTGATTCCAGTGTGAGAATGCGCTGCCAGCCTCTTACAAACTGATCATCTTGTCTTTTCCAGTGAATTGAGATTCTTGAAGCTACAAAATGTCTCTGATATCAAGGAGAGGTGAAAAGCAATGATTTAAAGAAAAGTAATTGTGTGTCTCTTCTAGAGAGTGAGGTAACACGAGCAGGGAGGCATAGATTTGGGAACCTCACTTCTCCCTGGGAGCCCCACAGAGGACCCCAGAGCACCTGCACAGCAATTCATCCCGACCACATCCTTAAGAGCATGTTTATCAGCAGCTGGCACGTTCAGTAGCTCATGCACCTACGTCTAGTTGTATCGAGTTCTAAAAATCTGGGCACACACGGAGAGTTAATCTGACAGATTCCATTAGGATCGGGAAACAGGATGAAGACAACTACATTTTCTACAAATTAATAAGAAATGGAAGAAAGCATGAAAATTGTGGCCATCATATCTCATACAAAAATGGTTTGACTTTAAATATTTATACCAAAGGTGGCACAGAGTATTTTGCAAAAGTAAGGGCATCTTTTGTAAGAACAGACCAACCGGAAGATCTCTGTTGATAAATCTTTCCCTACTGGGAAGTGTAAGGCTGCTGCTGGCTACTCTGAAAAAGCAGAGAGCTTGAGGATGAGAAAAAATTGAGGCCGTCTTTGTTACCCTTATCCAGAAAGACTCTTAAAACTCAAAGACTGTAAGTGGGGCTCTTTTTACATTGGCCAAAGCATTCTCAAACACTCTGGGCAGCCACGAAGTGTTCAGAAGCACGTTTGGACTGCCAATTATGGCTCAGACAACTTCTACGGATGGGGCAATGCTGGAGCTGCCTGTGAGACACGGAGCTTCAGGCTAACTTGGGCTCCCTTAGCCCATCATAATTTTGGATTTATGTATGTCATGCAATCTCACTATGTCAGGTACAACTTACTATTAAGGTCAAAATTCTAACTTTGTGCTTAAAAAGATAGTAGGTTATTTCAAAATATTACATTACCTGGTAGCTCCTTTATTAACTAAAACTAAATATTTACTTATATGCTGCATACTTCCAACACAGGACTTGAGAAAGTCTAAGATAAAAGGTGTTCAGACCATAAGTAAAAACAGAAATGGGGCACAGTAGAGACAAAAAGAAACACAATGACAAACACCTGGGTGAACATAATCACCAAAAATAAATAGTAAATTTCCTTCAAGCTTTCTAACTAGCTAAAGAAATGAGCAAGTTTCAACAGAAAAATATTTTTCCTAGAAATATCACACATCTATCAACCTTCGGAAAGACTTCATGGAGAAATCCCCATTCGTAACTACAGAAATAATGAAAATAAATAAATGGGACCTTTTCAGATTAAAAACCTTTTGTAGAACTAAGGATACAACCAACAAAAGATGACCTTCAGAATAGGAGAAGATATTTGCATGTTACAAACCATACAAAAGTCTAGTGACCAGAGTATACAGAGAACTCAAGCAAACCAACAAAAAAGAGCAAATAACCTCATTAACCAATGGGCAAGCGACATGAACAGAACCTTTTAACCAAAAAACAAGTGGCCAACAAACACAAGAAAAAATGCTCATCATCCCTAATCATCAAAGAAATGCAAATCAAAACCACTTTCAGATAGCACCTAGTACCAGGAAGAAGAGCTCACATCACAAGGTCTCATAGCTGCAGACACTAGTGTGGGCAGAGAGAGAGATACTTATGCATTGTTGGTAGGACTGCAAACTAGTAGAACCTTTGTGGAAGGAAGTTGGAAGAATCTTCAAAAACCTAAAAGTAGACTTCCCCTTTATTCCTACAATCCCATTATTAGGTATCTACCCAGAAGAAAAAAAAATCATTTTACTATAAGGACATTTGTCCTTGAATACTTATAGCAGCTCAATTCACAATTGCAAATATGTGGAAACCCAAGTGCCATGAATCCTTGAATGAACCCATAAACTGTGGTATATGTATACCATGGAATACTACTCAACCATAAAAAAGGTGGAGACTTCGCATCTTTTGTATTTATCTGGATGGATTCAGAGAACACTCTCCTAAGTAAAATATCTCAAGAATGGAAAAGCAAGCATCCCATGTACTCAACTTTAATCTAAAATTAGTAGATCAACAACTACAGACCCACATGAGAGAAAAATACAATTAAATTCAAGAAGGGGTAAGAGGTTTTGGTAACTTCACACCAGTACAAGGTAGGGAAATACGGCACCCTTCTTGGGTGAAAAACACAACTACGACTTCAGCTTTAGACGGAACCCAAATGATGTAACTTAACTGTATGGACCCCTCATACTAACCCCAAATCATTTTTTAAAATTTTGTTTAAAAAATTTGTTTTTACCTAGGTATGGTGTCACATGCCTATAGTCCCAGCTACGGGGAGGTGGAGGCAGGAGGATCACTTGAACCCAGGAGGTGAAGCTGCAGTGTGAGGTATGACGGTGCCAGTATTCTCTATCCTGGGTGACAGAAGAAAAACTTCTCCCCCGCAAAAAAGTCTGTGTTAAATATTTTTAGTAGAACCTTTTATGTCGTAAGCCCTTATTCAAAAGTAAATGACATACAAAGCAAAGTTTGTAATAGAAATTTTGAAAGATATGTACGTATGTCCTCAAGAAGGTCTTCAGAATATCAACACTCTAGGACAATTCATTGAGAATTGTTATTTACTGACAAATGACACTCCTTAACAGTGTTAACGTGGTGAAGATACTGGTGATGGCAGTGGTGGTGACGGGGTATGTTTAGGTTTGTGTGTGTCTTGGCACTGGATGAGTGCAAGAAGAGACATCAGCAAACTACCTAGTGAGACCCAGATGTAAAACTTTCAGGGAATTTTATCTGCTCTGCTATGAAGTCTAATTAATGCAGCAGGAAACACTGGAATGGGGTTCCCACCAACACACCTCTAGCATCTGCCTTTTCTGAAGCCCTCTGGTACCCCCAAGCTTCCAGACACCTGTAGAGTGGGCAACTCAAGACCCAGCTTTGCAGTGAGAGCCTGAAACACAGATGGTCAGGGTCATTGATTCAGTGGAGACTCATGTAGCTTTGATGCCCCAACAATGGGAAGAACTGACTTTTTCTTACGAACATGGGAAATGGGCTTCAGACTCAGAGACAGATCTGCAGAAAGCTACCCACTTCTTGGTTTGGTATTTCTTCTCCAAAAGAACATAGCTACCCAAATGAAGTCTTAACATTTCCTCTCAACATAACAAGCTTTAGCAACAAGTGTTCACTCCACTGCATTTCATAAAGTTCAATCAAGAAAGCATGTTAAACTCAGCAGGAAAACACAGGGTTTGGCAGCCTAGAAGGCACAAAGGACTCAACCGGACACACAGTTGATTTCCTTCATCTGATGATATCCATACATCCCAAGCCTGGGCGGCTCCATCCTGGAAACAGCTCAGTGGAATTGCAAACACCGCCACACAATAAGACAAAAGACGAATGGAACAGCCAAAAGTCTGGACACAGGTGGAACGGAATAAATCTGCGCCTCCCGTCAGAGTGTCAATCAACACCTCAAATAAATGAGGAAGGTTGCAGAATTATGCAGAGGTTTTAAGCTTTCAATAAAACTGCCTGACAAGTGTAAAATATTAATTCAATCTGTCCAAATAGATGAAAATGATTAATAAAACAGGGTGGGGAGATAACCTGTGGGAATATAAGGTGTTTCTCACGAGGACTGAGCTGAAAAATTGTGAAAATTCTTACTACTTCGAGCCAGGTTTGAAGAAACCCCGTCAAAGGACGCAAAGTTCAGAATGAGACAGAACTATTACTTCTCAATTTAAAGAAAACTTGAGTTTTTTTCTTTGCAATCATCTCAATGGCAGCAAGTGATTGCCTCCCCAGGATAGACAATCACACATTTTAAAGGCTACAATGTATGCTGATTACCCTGGGGCTTCCTTGTACACCTAAATTACAAGCCACAACCTTTCTGCCTCCATTTCTCAATGATCTATTACTCGGGGTGAATGTCAATTACCCTTCCCTAGTAAGGGCTAAATCTTCCTGTCTGTAATGGAGCAGTTTTAATTGGTTGTGACCTCTGCTCCTTTTGGCAATGAGGAGGGAATTCAGAAGGACCAAGGTCTACAGAGAATATACAATGTGGCCATTTAATGATTCTCAGGCTCTGCTCACCATGCTGTGTGAAGAGGTCGCTGTGAACGATTTCGATCAGGCAGTAGAGCTTCTGAATGGTGAGCAAACCCGTGGGGACGTTCAGGATGAATTCAGTGAACATTTTGCTAAGAGGAAAAACACAAGTGAAATAATTTAGAGACACGCAGCAAAATGATCCAGGATGGTACCAGGACATAAGGTCATTAAATGCCATCAGCATGTCAGACAAAGCCCCCTCACGTGGACCAACATCTCATTTTTAAAAATGATGTTTTAAAGTGTCATTTTGCACTTCACAACCACTAGGATAGATACGACCCAAAAGACAGACATAAGCAAGTGTTGGTAAGGATACGAGGACATTGGAAGCCTTATACTGTGGTGATAAGAAAGTAAAATGGCACAGCTGCTTTGGAAAATACGGTGGTGTTTCCGTAAAATGTTAAACACAGTCACCATATAGGCCAGAAATTCCATTCCTGGGGATAATATGTGCCCAGGAGAAATGAAAATAATGCATAGATCTGCATAAAATCTTGTACGTGAATCAGAGTGGCTGTATTCATCATCCCCAAAAAGTCAACATAATCCTAATACCAACCGATAAAAAGATAAAGAGTAGTATATCCATGCAATTCATCCAGAACAAATAAGAACGTGTTGGTACTTATTACAAGGATAAACCTTAGAAATATTATGCTAAGTGAAAGAAGCTGGTCATAAAAGACCACCTATTTTACAATCCCAATTATACGAAACGCCCAGAAAAGACAAATCGATAGACCCAGGAAACAGATTAGTGATTGCCTAGGGCTTGGGGCAGGAACAGACAATGCCTGGAAATGGGTACAAGGAATCTCAGTGGGATAATAAAAGTGTTCTAAAATTGGACTCTTGTGAAGATTGCACAACTCTGTAAATATACAACTCTATAAAAGCCATCAATTTGAACACTCTGTAACAGGTGACTTTATGGTATGTAATAATAACCCAATAAAGCTGTGTAGAAAATTTACTTTTACAAGTGGCCACTACACAGGATATTAGAAGAGAGATCTTGTTAGTAACTAGAGAAATGAAAATTAAAATGGGGAGATGCCATTCACCGGTCCTATCAACCAGGTTCAGGCAAAGTTTAGGAAAATAGACAATGATATACTGCCTAGAATGCTCATTTGAGTTTCTGGAAGACAAATGGATAATACCCACTTAACATCTTTTAAGAAAATGTAAAACCAAGTAATTCCACTTCTTGGTTTATCCCAATGATGTGAAATAAGGGCAGATGCTCCCATTAAGTTGCAAATTTTATAGTAAACACAAATAGGACAAAACCCAATACCTATCAGGTAGCACAATGCTTAGAACAAAGGTCTGTTCTGTGCAATCAAAAAGCCCAGTTTGGCCTTGAACAACTGCTACTCACCAGCTGAGTTATGGACAAATTATTTAGGGAAAAATTAGGCTACCAATAGAACCTGGGTCATGCCATTGTTATAAAGATTAATGCACCAATACAAGTGCTCTGTGCAAAGCTGGTTTTGTATGGAGAAAGCACATAATGGATGTCTCATCTATTGTTGTTGGTTAAAGATGGGCCAGCAAACAAGGGAAGCAGCAGGAAAGTTATTAAAAATGACAGAGCAGAAGATGAGCTCATGACAAGACCACAAGGAAAAGAAAGCTGACTTTTTTAGGTGTGGTGGATGTGTATGTAGAAGTGATGAAGACCCATCTGGCTGTTAGGGTGGTAGACTTAACTTTTTCTTCTGTCATCTCTTCTATTTTATTAAAACATGAATCAATTTTCTAAATAGGAAAAAATACTTAACGCGATTTTCAATAACTTTTTATGTCACTATAAAAGGCATTGAACAGGGACACATGTCCACACATCCAACAGAGAGACTGAGAGCACCCTGGATTGGCTGGAGAAGCAGGTCTTCTGGGGTCTCCAAGCACCCCGTGAGCAACAGGAACTCCACTACAAGGGGCGAGGCCTGCTGCCTTCGCACGAGGAGGACACTGTCCCCAGACACGAGCTGCTCAGATATCAGAGTGCATTGGAAATACCTGGAGGGTGCGATAAAACCAAACGACTGTGCCCCCACCCTGCCATGTCCTATTCAGAAGGTCTGGGGACCACTCTTGGAGATGTGTGCTCCAAGAAGAAGGCTCTACAGAGAGGGGGGCAGTCACACTGTCCATGACCTCATTTTTCTCTCCCATTCACATTTAGGGCCCACTAAGCCATAACCAGCATTGTCAGCACCCCAGGAACAGAAAATAAATGTATCCCTTCAGCACACTAAGGGTGTGCATCCCAGGGTGCATCCTGGACACAACAACTCGTGCGGCACAGAGCCTCCCCAAGAACCCCTTGCCCTTCAACTACAGGGCAGGAGTGACCTACGGTAGGCATAAAAATACAGGAAAGATGGTCACTTGTTATTCAGCTTAACCGCCCAGGGGACAGATGGCCCTTTGGTAATATTTAGGAGAGCTGCAGTGGCTGGTAAACATCGTGCCACCACCCAAAGGCAGTTTATTGTGTCATATTAAAACCAAACAAAAGCAGATCAGGACCACGCAGGCTTTGTCAGAAGGCAGAGAATCTGCAGATCAGCAAACAAAGAGTGGGCTTGGACACTGAGAGGGGTCTCCACCCCTGCCCCTCGCACTGAAAACCCAGAGACCAGAGTTCCTTACAGGTTATTTTTTTGTTTTGTTTTTTAAGTATTTTCCTGATGACAACTTCTGAATCTTCTGCCTGAGGCTCACAGTCCCTCACACAAACAGCACACAAAGCGAACCTGTCCCTGTCATAGAAGGGGAAAGTGACACACAAATATTATAGCACTCATGTTGTGTTTTTAGGTGCTGAAAACAAACAAAAAAAACAACCACCTATTGAACTTCATACACTAAAGTACACAAAATGCTACATATTTATTATATACTCAACAGAATGTAATTAGTCTTTTAAAAAAACAATATGGTGACTGTTGGTTAGTGATGCCTTTTCTGTATAAAGTCATAATTAGCCAGGAGTCACAGAAACCACCAGCAGCACACGTTCCAGAATGATCTAGGGCGCTGACACACGCAGACACGAGACAGAACCCCGAGCGTCCTGTGAACTAAATGCACTCAGAAGTAGGTCGTGCGTGGTACCTGGCAAGCACTCACCTCGGGGGCTTCATTACCTGAGCTCCTTGGGATCAAACACCAGCTTTACATCGTTGACGATCGTTGGCAAGTATTTCAGTGCTGCCCCCTGCAAACCCAGAAAAAAGAAGGTTGAGTCAAACCCAGGTTGCCAAAGGTTTAATTCAAATTCATAATTCCCATGAAGAACTACAGAACACAGAGAAGAGAAAAATCACTCCCAGATGAGACTTGATGGACAAACACGATGAAAAGAGAACAAAGAAATCCACAAAGAATTGCAGTTTCTCACCTGATTATCTTGACATATAATTACTATTATCAACACAAGCCAGTACTTACCACCTACTGACCACGTGAGCTGTAAGAAGCAATATGTGAGTTACAGCAAAATGAAAACCCGAAAACCCGTCTGTCCCCCAGAAGAATCCTCTTCCACTCAATTCACTTTAGCTCTTCCACATTCACTAGAGTGGATTGCCTTTGTTCCATTTCAAAAATGTGTATCTGTGCATCCTTTAATTATTTTGTTCTTCAGTCATGGGATCTCCTGTATTCACACTCTATGTTTTCTACAAAACCAAAACCCTCGGAAATAGTGTGATGGTAATAATATTGGGTCAGTGATAAAATCCTCTATATTTTCTCTCTCATTTAAGCAGCCCACCCACAAAAAGTTAGCTGTGTTGGAAGGAAAGGAAACTGACAACGCAAACATTAATTACGCTGTCCCTGCTCACACAGCTAATACTAAATTAAGCTAGAATTAAATTCAACTGGGGAAAGCCAGGGATTCGGTCCCTTGGGCTATATCCTGTTGGGAAAAGTTCTTGGATTTTAAGTGTTCTGACCCTGGATCTGACACTCCTGTATCTCTAAGTAATTAATTCCTTGTACCAGGCTGGGCTCTACCTCTCTTAATGAAATGGAAGGAATAACATTCATGCCAGTTACTATAAGGGATTGCATTAAAACTCAATCAAATTGGAAGGAAGCACCAGACTATATTACACCCACTGCAAAGCAATGGTTTCCCTTATTCTTCAAGAGCATGAAATCAGAAACCCACTTGGAAGATACTACCCTGAACATACATCGTCCATGCATTTGTAACTATGGCACCCAGCACCCCACCAAATAAACAAACGTCATCTCACGCCTCACACACTAGGCAAAATTTGACTATAAACAGATCCTGGGTCTTAAATGTTAAACTGTAAAAACCATAGAACTTTTGGAAAAAAGATTTCTTAACATCAACGTCTATTAAAATAAATTGATAAATTGTATTTCATCAAAATAAAGAAGTTCTGCTATTTAAACAGTGCTGCCAAAATAACAAAACGCAGGAAGGATGAGACTGAAGAAAACTATTGCAGGGCAGTGCCTATGGCTCAGGGAGTTGGGCGCTGGCCCCATATACTGAGGGTGGCGGATTCGAACACAGCCCTGGCCAAACTGCAACCAAAAAATAGCTGGGTGTTGTGGCGGGGGCCTGTAGTCCCAGCTACTCGGGAGGCTGAGGCAAGAGAATCGCCTAAGCCCAGGAGTTGGAGGTTGCTATGAGCTGTGATGCCTCAGCTGTCTACTGAGGGTGATAAAGTGAGACTCTGTCTCTAAAAAAAAAAAAAAGAAAAAGAAAACTATTGAATAAAGATGTGTACCCAGAAAACATGAGGAACTCCTATAACTTAGCAAGAAAACAATCTCCTCCCCTCCTCAAAAATCGGGCACAAGATTTGAAGAGACGTGTCTCCAAAGAAGGTATGTGGAAAGTTAGAGCTGTGTGAAGGCCGCTGGCACTTTACTCCACAGCAAAATGTCAATTAAAATGACAATGAGATGCCACCAACATCTACTAGAATTGCTATGAAACAAACAACAACAAAAAGAGACAAAACAAAATAAAAACCCCAACAACGTGCTGTGCACATAGGCTGCTGGTCTGAATGCAAAAATAGTTGAGCAACTTTGAAAAGGAGCTTGGCAATTTCTTCCATATAGTTAGACACCCTAACCATAGGGCCCAGCGAGTGGACTCATGGGTTTCTCTTCAAGTGAAGTGAAAAGTTAACTTCCATGAAAACCCTGTGTGTGGACTTTTCGTCCCAAATAAAGCTGTGTTGCTCCAGACACTAGAAAAAACCCAAATGATCCTCAGGAGGTGAATCCAGATAATAGGACACCCCTCGGAACAGAGCAAACCCACCCAGGACGAACACGAGGTGTCTCCCACACTATGTGCTAACAGTCCATGGGGCATTTCACATGCTCTGTGATAAATAAGTAAGACAAACTTCCAAAGGTGACACAGTATGATTCTACCTTTACAACATTCTGGAAAAGGCAGAACCATAGGGATGGGAAAACATACCAGTGGTGGCTCAGGGTAGAGGTGGGGAGGTGCAGAACTGCTGGTGGCTCAGGGGACTCTTCCATAGGACAACTGTACCCTGCCTCTGTCTAAGCTGGCAGAACCATTCAATAAGAAAGAGCGAGTTCTACTGCATGTAAATTATACTTTACTTTTTTAAATAATTAAGAATACACCATCTGGGTGTATTTCTGTGGCTTTTTTCATATGGAAAAAGCCTAGAAGAACGCAGGGATGGTGTCTCAACTTCGGCGTAAAGTTAGATTCAAAGGAGTTCAAGTTTCCTACTCTACAATCTGTGAATGTCCTGCATGGGTCGCACATGTTTGTAAGTGCCCGACTTGGCTGACACAGTAAATCCTCGATCACCTGGTCAAGGAGTTCTGTCTTTAGCCTCTCTCGCAGATAACAAAGTGGGGCACAAACCAGTGAAGCCATTGGCCCAGATTGGCACTGCTGGGATTTACAGCTGCTCTGTGCATCCCCAAAGCTGATTTTGAGAAACCACCAGGCTCAAACCTCATCACAAATCTCAACACTTTATGGTCAAAATGAACAAGCAGCTTCTACTAGATAAATCTCTCTTCCCATCTAGATTCCAATTATCTGTTTTGAGATGCAACTTTAGGAAAGAGCATGAAATAAAGGGGGATGTGCTCACAGAACCCAGTGATCCCATAATGCTGGTAACACAGAATTCTCCTTACTGGACAGAAATACTACAGACCCAGGGTGGTCTACAGTCTTAGGGCCATGCGTAGCTTTCTAGGTCCTTAAGTGTGGCCTTTTGACTGAATCCAAATTTTTATAGAACAAATCTTCCTATTTTTATTAATACATTTTTGTTTATCTTTTGTTTTCATTTTTCAAATGAATATATTTAAATTAAAATGCCAAAGACTAAAATAAGTTTCAACTCGATAATCCTCCCAGACTGACTGACAATTAGAACATTATTAGTAAACCGTAAGGGTTAAAATGATGGCTTCTAACTTCCCCCACCTGCTGGAACCACTGTCACACCAGGCTGGTTGGCAAGAGTTTATGGGTGTCAAGTAAGACCTGTTATCAGCTTTTGACAACGGTGTGCTTCTGTTTGAAGTGGAATTTGTGAGTAGCCGCATGCTCACCAGTTTTTAATTCTGTTTGCTTAACATCATGGCAAAAAAAGACCAAGACAACAAAGAAGAAAACAGATTTTTAAATGATGATTGGGAATTGCAATATTAGCTTGTTTCTGCTAAGATAAAATGATTTGCTTGCTTTGTGATATTAACTTTAAAGAAATTCAATGCTCACCAACCTTATAATACTCAGAAGTACCACGAATAGTTTAAATTAGAGGCAGAGGCCTGAAAGGTTGTATTACAGAAATTAAAGGATAAAAAGCAAAGCAAAGCATTCTTCCCAGCAGCATTAAGACTGGGAAATAATGCCACTGAAACAACATACAAAGTAACTTATACACTTGGGGAAAAAAGGGGGAAGCCACTCAGTGATGGAGAAATTGTTAAAAAATGCATTGTACAAGTTGTAGGGTGCACAGGTCCTGATAACGTTCAGAGTATGAACACAAAAACTGCCTTTCTCTAGGAGAACCACCACTGATTGGCAGCACCAATTTCTTCAACTGAACAGAACAACTTCATTCAATATCTCAAAAAGAAAACATATTATAATTCAGTCACTCTGAACCAGCTGATATTACCAAATGTGCACAGGTTTTATACTTTATTCAGGTTAGAACAGGAGATTTTCCTTGCTATGGAGAGTTACTAGCTTTGGACACTCTTTTGAACAGAAAAGAGGGACTAGATAATCTTCAACAACTTTCAAGATAAATGTTGTGAAGTTAGTCTGAATTTGGTAAATTTAGTGAGTGTACATACAGACAGTGCACCTTTCATGACAAGAAAACATGAAGGGTTTATTGTACAGATGAGAAAAATATTAGCTGATCCACATGCTCTCATTTCTTTTCATTGTATCTTACATCAGCAAAATCTCTGTGCTAAAGCAATTTTAGGTGACATTTTGCAACAAGCTGTAAGTATTGTTAACTATGTTTATGCAAATGCAATACAGCATCAACAGTTCTTAACATGCTAAAGTTGAATGATGAGGTATTCACCATATTATTCTAAAGTATACAGGCTATGGCACAGACAGGCGTCAGTCAAAACTTTATCTGCAAGAACAGATAGTTAAATTTTATGAAAGACAGGACCAATAATGTGAATTATCAAAAGAAGATTTCTACAAGAAAGCAGCATTTCTCTGTGATATCATGTCAAATTGAAACAACCTAAATAGTTCTTTGCAAGGTAAAACCAAGTCTATATATGGTATGTGGCCAAAAAAAAAAATTCAAGCACTTTGCAAAAAGCTATCTCTTTTCAAAACATTTCTTTTGCAAAGGATTTCAGATGAACAATCTCTCTAGTTAGCAAAGGTCGCTGATGAGCAGGATGACATATAAAAATCATCTGAAGAATACACAGCTGCCTGTTAATTGGAGATACAATGAAAGGTTCCCTGACTTTGAGAATCATGACATGAGACTCAAATTAGCATTTCAGCCTCACCTAGTTCATATTACAAAGGCACTGAAAGAACTACAGATGGAATTGGTTGAGCTCACAGTAGATGACATTTTAAAGTCATTGTTTGATGCTAAGAAAGGTCCTTTTGAAATATGGAGAAAAGCAGAATACCCATACCTTGGCAACATGCCCCAAAATGCTTCCTTATTTTCAAGTACTTACTGCTGCGAATCTAATTCTCTTACCTAACCCACGTCAAGACACCCTTAAGGTCACAATGACTGTTACTCATCTAGAGGATCAACTGAAATTGCTGACCTCCACGCTGCAACCAAATATAAAAATACTTCCCAACAAAAAGCAGACACGACAAAGGCATTAAAAGGCTAGTTGACTTTAACATTAACAAATAATTTCCACTTTTTGAAAACATGAAGTTCATGTAGCTACATTTTTACAGAATAATGCCATTTTTAGGTATAGCTAATTGAAGTTTCTTGAACGTGGCTTTATGTGATCACAGGTAAATTAATGCAATCTCCAACATGGAAAGGTTCCCCAACCCTGCTATAGGCAGGTTTAGAGAGAACAGAGATGAACCAGAGATCGATCTGACATTGGTCCTACGTAACTTAACAAAAGGACACAAAGGGTAGAACAGGGGAGGCCCCCACCTGTGCCCTGGCTTCCTCACCATCTCTCTCCACTTTCCAACTCAATCTTCCTTTGTTCTCCTCAAGCCTGGCATCCCCATCCCCACCGCTCTCATTTTACTGCCCACTTTAGAGAAGAAACAAACCCTAGGAGAAAGGGTCTCACTGAGTTGCCGACCGCCCCGGCCCAACGCAGGCTTCCACAGCCCCAGCCTCTCCCTGTGCCCTGGTTTTAGGAGTAACTCCCTTTCCCCTACTGGGCTCTGATCCCTCCCCCAGCTGTCTGCTCAAAGACCAACCTCCCCCACTCTGTCCTCTCTGTCTCTCTCTCTCTTTCCAGAAGCGTCAGGTCTCACTCTGGCTGGCTCCTGCTTCTCCCCACCAGCCTCTCACCTGGCTCCGGAGCGCCAGGCCCTGCCCTCCTCTCCATCAGTGGAGGACGAGAGTGTTGGGAAATCCCACCTCCACGTCCTGCGCACCCAGACAAAGGTCCCTGCCAGGTGTCAGCTCTGGCAAGGCCACAGTGACTTCAGGCTTCCAATGCTCCTTCCACGATTCCAGTGCAATGTCCCGCTCCTCACACCCCTCATATCCTCTCAGGGTCTCACCTCCTGCCTAACTGCTGAATCCTCGGCTCCCCACTTCCTCCCGGGCCCCAGGCCCACACGGCCTCTGTACTAGCTGCCCCTCAGACACCACAAGCCACCTGCCTTGATGGACACTGCCACCTACCGGGCCTTCTCCAGGGCTCCCGGCTCAAGGCACTGCCCCACCAAGCCCTCAGCAGCACCATGAGGCCCTAAGCCATGCTGGACGCTCACAAACCCGGGTCATCCTAACCCTACATCTCCCCTGGGCAGGCTGCTGCTGTGGCCCACAAACTGACTTCCTGCCTTCACTCTGACCCCCTAAAGTGCACTCTCCCCAGGCACCCAGGGGAGCCTTCCTAAGACACAAACTGAATTTAGATACTTTGGTGACATCCAGGGCACCAGACACAGCACACTCCAGGCCCTGGGCTCCTCCCCTCCTCCTGCAGCACCACCTACAGGACTCTCTCCCAGCGTTTCCGGGAGCACCAGGCCCCTGTGCCAACTCAGTGGCTGAGGCACCTGCTATTATCTCATCCAGGACCACTGTTCCTCTGATCCCAGCCCCTTCTCCAACACATGCACTGTTACTCCTCAGCCCTTAACTGAGACACCCCTTTCCCCAGGACACACAGTGCTGTGTAGGGATCTGGAGACACTGCTATCACAGGCAGTAAGGGAAGTTCAACTTGTCCATATTCCCCAAAGACAATATGCTCCTCAGGGGTGAGAAGCGTATTCATTCTTTTTCTTCTCCCTCTTTCCTCGAAGAGAGTTCTGGAAAGTCCCTACAGCTCCCAGATAGACTGTGTGGGCCTTGCATGTAGTTACATATTTTCAAGAAGCATTCCACCTCTGCTTTCCACGGAAATCACCATCCTTAAATCAAAGGAAAACCACACTCCCCTCTGTTTGCTCAGCCAACTAAAGGTCCAGAGGGAATACTGACTCCCACCCACCACCGCTCTAACTCCGAGACGGGGGACTGTGCTGTCCTCTCTCATTAGGAGGCAGAGCTACTTGGGCCATTTCTGATATTGGTTATTTGTCAGGAATTTCAAGTGTTTGGGATTCTGCTCGTGCTTGCGACAAAAAGCTTCCATTTCCTCTGTGGAGTTAGGCTGCTGTGCTACATTCAGACCCCTTTCAAGCGGAAGGAGCTCTGCTTTATCCCAAGACACAGAGGGCCCGGCAGGTAAAGCAGGGGGCATCTGCTCTGTGGACAATGCTGGATGGATTCTTACTTGTATAGAAGGACTCTTTCGGAAATAAATTCCCTGGGCTTCTGGAAGAGCCCAACCAGCACGGTGGACAGAATACAACGTCTCCTGGGGGACAAGGGCCCGGCTGTCCGGGTTTCACACTTGTTTCCAGCACTTGCTACATGAATTTGGGATGGTGGCATTTCCTAGGAGCGCTCCTCCTGGGTAAAATGGTGGAGGAGAGCAGGACCAGCCTCAAAGGCCTACTGGGAGAGTGAAGCGACGTGTGTGCCCATGACACACCAGGCCCGCGATCCCAACTCATCAATAGCGCTCAACAGACCTCGCCACCATGAAGCAGCAGCTGCGGTGGCAAGACGGCACGTGGATACCACACACGCCAACACGGAGAGGCGTCTTCGACATGCACATCTCTCGGGCCTGAATCTTCCTCCCAGAGCAAATGCGCACTGATAAGGTGCTCCGTACACCAGAGCAGATACTGAGTCCGCAGCCCAACCACAGTAAAGCCCAAGATGACAGAATTGAAGATGCTGCTTGGTTTTCTTGGCTGCTTCTGCTTGATTTTTGTAAATCAGTGCATTTATTTATTTATTTAAACAAAATATTGCTCATAATGTTGCAGGCTCTTCTGACTCATGGGTTAGGACCAAGGTGCCAGCCTCTCTGCAGCTGCTGCCCCACGGTGCCTCCTACACCTTGGCTGGGTTCCGGAGTGGGGGACAAGAATGGGTCAAGGGACGGGGCCTGTGGAATGTCCCCCAGAGACAGAACTGGGTTTGGAGTGGGACCTCCTACTCCACTCCTCCCCAGGACCGTGTACTCTGCACTAACACACCCTCCTGACCCGGCCTCCCCAAGAACGGAGAAGAGAACCACGCAGGCATTTAGATGCATTCACTGCTTTTAGCTTTGTTTATACATCTCCTATTCATTAAGTTAAAAGCAAACTTATCAAATAAATGTCTGCTTTGTAAGAAAGTTAGCTTTTCACCCCAGGTCTGACTTAAAGTGGAGTGCCAGGAGAGAAAATTTCTTTTGGACACTGGAGCAACTTTTTCTGTACTTCTCTCTAATCCTGGTCTTTTATCTCCCAAATCCATAACTATACAGGGGGTGTCTGGACAGCCGGTTACCAAATTTTTCTCCCAACTTCTAAGCTGCAATTGGGATGACCTGCTGTTCTCTCATGCCTCCCTAATCATCCCTGAAAGTCCTGCTCCCCGTTTGGGGAGGGACATCCTAACTAAAACAGGAACTTTTCACTCCTGGAGATCTAGTCATGATCAAAACTCCTCCCTCTAATTCACCCTCCCTCACCCCAACGTGGGAAGTCCCCTTTCCTGTTATCTTGTCGTCTTCTACTGTTAAAGTTATAGGAGTCGATTCCTGTATACATCATTCACGAGTAAAGTCCTGAACCCTCCATCTTATACAGAGACAGGCAATGAAGACAGCCAACCACAGACCACCTATACTTGTGAGCCAAAAGAAAGTTTGAAGTTATTATTTAGGAAACCGCTAGAAAAATCCTAATATGGTTTTCTTTTAGTATCACTGAATAAGTGCTTCTGACCTGATGCTGTTCTACCTTTGCCTATTACTGATTACACTAATCAGATTTATGTTTTCCAGAAAGGTCATCAAGCCACACGCAATAAAGATGG
>CAUYRH010025943.1:0-35815 GCA_963574655.1 Perodicticus potto
CTGTGAGCTGAGATGCCACGGCACTCTATCCAGGGTAACAGCTCGAGGCTCTGTCTCAAAAAATAAAAAATAAAACTAGCCATGGGTTGTGGTGGGCACCTATAGTCCCAGCAACTCGGGAGGCTGAGGAAAGAGGATCACTTGAGCCCACGACTTTGAGGTTGCTGTGACCTATGATGCCATTGCACTCTACTAAGGGCAACAAAGTGAGACTCTATCTCAAAAAACAAACAAACAAACAACTGATTCAGATTCTAGAGGACTAATTGGACTGTGTGTCTTTCATGTGAGTCTCTAAAATCATGTTTTCCTCAACCAAACTTGGGACAAACATTGAGTGCTGATGCCTGATGTGTTCTCACTTGTCTCATGACTTTGCAACTCTTGTAGTCTATCTGGAAATCAGACGCTATGTTATGGTTAAACTAGGAGTCACATGAGTTAACATTCAGCTCAGCTGGAGCGAAGGACTGGCAGACCTCTTATGTCAATTGACAAACCTATGAGGACACGAGAGGTAAACAGAAGGAAACCTAGGAAGTTCCTAATCTAAGAGAAGTACCATATAGAGACATTCAATGAACTCAACAAATGTCCTACATTGCAAATTGTTTTCATTCATTCACTCAGCACATGTTTACTGAATGTCCGCTATGTGCTGGGCTCTATTCTGTGACTGAAGATACAGCGGTGAACTGTATCTTCTCTGCGCCCAAGGAACGTGGGGGTGAAGGTGGAGGACAGATAAGTAAGATATACCGGTAACCAGCATAGTACATTAGAGGCCAATGTTAGGGAGAAGCATGTACAAGGCAGGAAAAGGGGTAGGTGGTGTGTGTGTGTGTGTATGGGTGTAGGGGTGGTCTACATTTTCTTTTACTTTTTTTTTGTAGAGCCAGAGTCTCACTTTATCATCCTCGGTAGAGTGCCGTGGCATCACACAGCTCACAGCAATCTCCAGCTCCTGGGCTTAGGCGATTCTCTTGCCTCAGCCTCCCCAGTAGCTGGGGCTACAGGTACCCGCCCCAACGCCCGGCTATTTTTTTGTTGCAGTTTGACCGGGGCCGGGTTTGAACCCGCCACTCTTGGTATATGGGGCCAGCGCCCTACTGGATGAGCCACAGGCGCCTCCTGGTTTACATTTTTAAAAAGATGATCAGGAAGACCTCTTGGAGAGGGTGACATTTAAACAAAGCTTTGAAGAACGTGAACTAAGCTGGGGATAATGTGGATATCTAAGGGAAGAGTGTACTAGACAGAGGAAATGGTGAGTATAAAGGCCCTGGAGCAGGGGTGTGTCAGGCTGCTTTGAGTAATAGCCAGGCCAGTGTGGCTGGAGCCCTGGCAGTCAAGGCTGGTAGCAGGTGATGATGAACGTGTAAAGGGAGCGGTGTGGAGGAGGAGGGGAGGTCCTAAAGGACCCTAGGAACCATTCTAAGAGCTTTGACTTTTAGTCTGGGAAATCTGGGAAGCCCCAGGAGGGTTCTAATCCGAGCAATGACATGGCCCAAATGATGTTTTAACAGATTCACGTGGCTGCTATGTTAAGAATAGACTGCAGGGCAGCGAGGGCCACAGCAGGCAGACCAGCGAGCTGGCTATTGCACTACATGAGATCACACATTAGGCACCAACAATGGCCTAATGACATTCGGGGTAAAGTGAAGTGAGGGTCCTGCAAGATGGAAGGCTTAGTCAGCGTACCTAGTCTGAGTATTAATGAGACCCATAGCTAGCTGTACAACTTACAAAACGTTCTTATTGACCTCAGGCCAATTTGGATATCGTAATGAAAGCTATGTGCTATCCAGCACTTGCTCAGCTTTATGCCTGATGCCCACACCCACAGAACAAGCTCAGGTAGGCAGTGGTACCCCAAGTAAAGGCTGGATATCAAAGCCGCGGGGAGAGTGCTTGTGTAGAGCAGTGAAAAACAGGAGAGGCTGCTGGGAAGGGAAGTGGAACCAGTGCCCAGAGTTTTATCTGCTTTGCCCATAAAAGGAGACCGGACACTTCACAGAAGCCTACTCTGGGGCTCCAGTCCACTCTTCCTCACGCTGCATGGATTTATGTCATCTCATCCATCGAAAGCATGAGTTCAACTGCAGTAAAATATTTGTTTGTTTAAATTGCTGAAATTCCAAAATCTACATTGGTTATCTTCTCACTTTATTTATCTTTTTTTTTTTTTTTTTTTTTTTTTTTTTGAGACAAAGTTTTAAGCTGTCGCCCTGGTAGAATGCTGTGCTGTCACAGCTCACAGCAACTTCAGACTCTTGGGCTTAAGCGATTCTCTTGCCTCAGCCTCCCAAGTAGCTGGGACTACAGGCACCTGCCACAACGCCTGGCTATTTTTTTTTTGTTGCAATTGTCATTGTTGTTTTAGCTGGCCCGGCCGGGTTTGAACCACCCTAATCACTGGGCTATGGGCGCCACCCTTTATTTCTCTTTTTAATGTCTTATATCTTATCATTCTTATGATGCCTTTCAGAAAGCAATGCCAGGGATCTAGTATTGTAGATGAGGCAACATAATGTAATCTCCAACAATGAATAATTAATTCTGCTTCAGATAACTAAATTAGGAAAGAATCTATAGGGAAAAAAACCCTGAAGAAATGGTCCATGGCAGGACTTTAGGAGGAGCTGAAGAGCAGAGGTTGCCCAGACAGGGAAAGTGCAGCCGACATGATTGTTGATGGCACCAGGGGTTTTCACTCACTCAGCAAACAGGTCAGTAACTAATGTCAGTTGAGTTCCCCTTATGAAGACGATGTCTTGGGTCATACTGGTGAAGAGAATCGGAGACCTGGAGTAGAATCACAGAAGCATTTGATCCTACACCCTGCTTAGTTTTGTTATTGGTGACTCAAAGAGGGCCCAATAGACTACCCTTCTGGGTCTGGGGTGCGCCCTTTGTTGCTATCACTGAGGGCCCATTGGCCCATACTCTCACCACGGTAGTACACCAGCTCTGCTGGGAGTCACATGTCTACATATCAAGGGGAAGAGCCTACTTCCCTCCTAAAACAATGGCAATTGCAGGTGAGAGCTGAGGGAGAGGGTAGCCCTTAACTTTCCACTCTGTACTGGGATAATGTGGATCTGCCCTCCATGTCTGACATTCTCCATCCTCTCATCCAGGTATCACCATTAGTTCCAGACTGCCCTTTATAGGCTGATTGCAGGCTGTCCTTCAATTTCTGAGATAATGCTGTACAGCCAAAAAAAAAAAAAAAAGAAAGAAAAAAGGTGCAAAAATCCCTATTGTATGTTATAGAGGGAGTTCTGTTTCCAGAAAGCTGGGAACTCAGAAAGTGATGTAGAAACTGTTTGCTTCTCACAGGCTGTGTCTATTTCCTAACTCAGGCTAGGGTGAGGGCAGGTGGTTATTTGCCGGTGAGTCCTAAGTCTTTGAGCTGGAACTAGGTAGATTTCAACAGTACCAGAGACATAAGGACTAGGCCTGCTTCAGCCTCCCACCTGTCCACGTCCTACCTCTGTGATCTAGTTAGACTTCCCATCTGGCTGCCTACCTGTCCCTGAGCCTTCCTGCAGTCTGAGATTAGTGGTGTGGGTAGAGGGAGGGTGGAGGTGGTGCAGAAGGAATAAAGAAAAGGGAATGGAGTGGCAGGATGGGAAGGAGCTCAGGTCAGGGTGGTCAAAAGCAGAGTCCAGCAAATCATCTCTGTTCCCCTCGGCCTGCCTCCCAGGAGCAGGGGCTGGCAGGCAAGGTTGTTAGGAAATAGTTTCACTGATCATTTATTGGGTTATGTATGAAAAGCAATTCAAAGTGTCAAAAAAACAAATGACGATGTATCTGTCTCAAGATCCTAGCATTCTGGAGGTGAGTGTGTTTAGCAGGCTACTGCAGAGATGGAAAGAGTTGAAGATAAAAACATGAAATAATTGGGGTATGATCCAAGAGATGACAATATGGTTTAACTGGTTTACCTGGTCTTATAACCTAACGAAGAACAATTTCCATAACCCAATCAACATTCCACTCATTAGAGTATTTATGACTGCATTTATTCCTCACCTCTTTTTAAAAAATATTTGAGGCTAAGTACACAAATCACTCTGCTAGGCCAAAGAATGAGCTAAGCCCTGCCAGACTGCTACATGGGGGCCAGGAAAGAAGTGTGCCATAAAGGGTTCTTGGAGATCAGCACCTACTAGCTCTCCAAAAGGCACTAAACTGGGGTGGTGGTGCCTGTGGCTCAAAGGAGTAGGGCTACTGGCCCCATATGCTGGAGGTGGCAGGTTCAAACACAGCCCCAGCCAAAAACTGCAAAAAAAAAAAAAAAATAAAAATAAAGAAAGAAAGATAATAAAAATAAACAAAAGGCACTAACCTGTCAGTTTTCTAATTAGATGAATGGATTTAATCATCTTTGTCTTGTCAAGTTTTAAGGGAATTAGAGACAATATAAAGAGGGAATTTAGCACGATTCCTCTCATGAAATGACGTCTCCATAAATAGCTACCATTATTGTGAGGGTTTTAAGTCAAGCTGTGGATAAAACTTTTGTGTGCCCCTAATTATATCTCACCTGGATGTTATCAAAAAACTTCCAAAAGCCTCAAGACGCTTCAAGGAAGACATTGCTCTTGGCTGTGGGAGGCCCCTTGGCTCTCTAGGTGAGGACTCCTGAGCCACAGTGACAGCAGTTGCTGCCTTTAGTTGCGGCCCATGAGTATGTGACACTGTGCCAGCCCTTTCACATGCACTGTCCCACTTCCCCTCACTATGTTCGAGTGTAAGGTGTATTTGGTCCCAATTTACAAGTAAGAGAACGGAGACCAGAGGTCCAGGAGCTTGCCCACCTGCGCCTTTGGTGACCTTGGGATCTGGGTTCAAGTTCAACCCTACAGCTCAAGCTCTCAGGCAACTCTCTAAAATCCACCTCCAGCAAAATGAAGCAAAAAATCTCCCAAAGACCAACAATCGGCGTCTGCCAGTTTCCTCCGGCTGCTGCGCCCTTCTCACTGCTGAATTGCCTCTGGTGACAGTGTTATGTCCTCACTTTCACAGATCCCTCTCCCGTCCCCCGGGAGGGAATTTGCTCCTATTTGCCTGATGGGATGGGGATTTGAGGAGGTTTGTCTCTTTCTTGCACAGTGCCATCCCCTAATAGGAGGAAGCTCACTTTCTCAGCCTTTCACTTCTCCTCCGCGGCTGTCTTACATCTTCAACACCGCAGGGAACTTCCCCAAACCGTACCCTGGCAGGCAGGCAGTGTGTGTGCGTGTGTGTGTGTGTGTGTGTGTGTGTGTGTGTGCTGGGCCCACGGGGAGATGAAACGCTCCCAATCCAGCCTCTGCGTCATCCCCGAAATTGGTCAGAAATGGGGCTTATGGTGTTTAATCCGGGAGGGCACTTCAACCACTGCTGTTTCCCTGAGTCCCTGATTTTCCTGCCTGGCGTGCCAGGGACCCGCAGGACGTCCGTGCCTCAGTTCGCTGCCTGCCATCGTCCAACCCCAGAACAGGAAGAAGGGGGAGGGGGAGAGGCAGGTGGCTTGGTTGGTCGCCTCCCCGCGTTTCGTGCAGGTCTTACCATTCCATTTCGGAGGGAGCAGGCGAGGCTCCTACCGCTGAGCGGAGAGCGGGCGGCAAGGCCACCTGCTGAGAGCCGCTCCGGCCGCGCGAGCCGCGGGCAGAGCCACCTGCTATAAATAGGGCGCCGAGGACAGAGTGTGCGACCGCACATCCCGCCACCAGGGCCTTAATCACGCGCGGGGCCCTGCGTCCCCGGCTCCCCAGGAGTAAGCGGGGACAGGACTCTGCGGAGGGGCCAGATGGGGCGGCGGCGCGAGGACCCTCCCCGTCCCCTCCCTCAGGCGCGGGCCGGGGGGAGGTGGGGAGGCGGGCGAGGCCAGGAGGGGAGGGAGGCCGCGGCTGACTCGCACTGCAGCAGCTGTTGCTCGCGTGTGACCCGCCGGGCCGGGCCGGGCCGGCCGAGCAGTCACACGGTGCAGTGGGGAAGAGGGTGGCACCGCGTCCCCCTCTCGGGTCCCTGGGGACCGAGTAGGGAGATCCCAGCTCCTGCCCGCCCCCAGCCTCCCCCGAGCTCGCCCAGCCGGGGAGGAGGAAACGCGAGCAGCGCGCAGACCCCTCCCCCTCCGCCTCCGCCTCCGCCGCCGCCGCCGCCGGCCGCGCCACGGTGCCTGTTGCTGCCGGCGCCGTGGGACCCGCAGCGTCCTCCGCCGGGTAGACAAGAGGCGGGAACCGAGCCCAGAGGATCCTCCGGCCCCCGGCGGCGGGAAGAGCGCGTCCAGCCGGGCACGATGGATGCCCCGCCTGCCCAGGCCGTCCCCAAGATGCCCCGGAGCACCTGCGCGTCCCGGCCGGGCCCCGGGCTCTGAGCGCATCGCAGCCCAGGTAGGCGCCTTCCGGGGCTTCACCCAAGCCACCCGGCGGGGTCCCCCCGGGGCCTCCCGGCAGCCCCCCATCCCCAGCACGCCCCTGCCCTGCCTGGCAGCGGAGTGGACGGAATCTGGCAGCTGCCCCGCGTTCCTGCTGGCCTGGTTGCGCGGGTCGCTCGGGGTTCGAAGTTCATTGCCAGCTCCTTGCCCCCGGCTTGGACGAAAACGAAACCTTGACATTCACGGCGACCCGAAACCTTGACGTTCACGGCCCCCGCCCGCTCCTGCTCTCGAGTCCTCACATCTTCCCCCTCCCCCCTCCCGCCAAATATCCCAAGGGTCGGCGTGTTTGTAAGGCGGCCAGATTGGGAAGAGGATGGTCGGGGTGACCCCATGCCACCCTTAGAAGTTCGGGGTACTTTGCTGGAGTAACTTTGGCAGCTGCACCAGTGCGCGCGGTATTTCTCGCTATGGGCACATCCTGTACCAGTCATTTTGAAACCCTGCTTAATTCTAGCAGCTTCCTGATCGCTGGGTAGTTATGAGACCCCTCAAACTTCACCACACCTTGATGTTTTTATGCTAAGAGCGGTGTCATTTAGTTTGAAATCCTCCTAGATGTGGCTTTTCCTGTTCTTATTCTATTTAAAATAGCTTATTCTCTGGAAGTTGCTCTAAGAAGAAAAGAAATTGAAAGTGATGGTGGATCCGGTCTCCAGTTTAATTTTCAGAGTGCCCTGTATTAGTGGATAGGTCTTTACTTGGTAGATCTCTTATTCTTCCTTTTAGATGATGGGATGATTTTCTTTATTAGTATAATCAGACTTTGAAAGAGTATTTTTACAATGACCTGGGTTAAATAGGTCACCCAAGAAACTCACCTCTCTGAACAAGTCTAAACTTCTAAACTTTTTGCACAGGACCTGTGCTCAATGCAGAAGCCTGGATTAAAAAAAAACAGAAACCCTTATTTAGGAGTAAAGAAATTCTCTTTCTCCCTCAGATGTGAGATGGGAGTGGTAGGGGTTGGAGAAAGGCCACCTCTGGATTTTGTTCCAGTTGGGGCCGCCTGAGGTCTGTGGGAGGGGTTAAGAAGAACTGTTTGCAAAGGCTGGGAATTCACCTGGTGGCAGGTTTCTCTCACTCCCTGGGGTTAGGGATCTCTGAAGCAGGCGAGTTCTGCATCTTTTTCTAGAGTTGAGATAGTTTCTCTTGGCTGGAAAGTTGCTTCCCCTTGGGAACTGAACTGTCTAAAGGGATAAGGACATTGCTGGAAAGTTCGTATGAAAAAGGGTTGACTGCTTTTGGAAACAGGTGTTTTACAACCTGTTTGAAATTGGATGCTGTCACAGTCTCGCAGTCTGTTTCTTTGGGGTTTTTTCCCTACCAAGTTATAGAAAAGTAAGTCCATAACTAGTGCTTTCTCTCCAGATTTTTTGTAGCCATTGACATAACAAGGGCTGTAAGCTCAAGGGTCCTGTGTACAATATGTAGGGAACATTTTCTGATGTTAATATAAGTGGAGTGTCCTGACACTATGAAGTGAGTGCAAAAAGGCATAAATGAGACTAAGAGTGATTCAAAGCAGGAAATAAAGTCATTAGGTGGTAATTAAAATAAAGGCCTTCATGTGAATTGGTGCATCCATTTGCAAGTGAGTGGAATAGGAAAGCATTTCATTGGTGTAGCTACAAATTATTAGCATCAAAGCAGAGTTTTGCAAATGGGACTTCCTGCCTTAGTCTCCCGTCATCTACCCAGCTGGGAGTTCTGAGCTTTCCCCTTTTCACCGTGACACCAGTTCTGGTTGGGCAGCAGTCATATCAGCAACTTCTGCGCCGTAGGAATAGTTTGTCATAGTACCAGAGAGTATGATGAGGAAGTGGCCCACTCTGAAGAAATGGGACTTGCTGCTTCTTCCTTCCCACCCAGCTGTCTGCCACTTCCCTAGAAGGCAGCCCCCTAAGGCTGAGGTTGTAAGCACAGGTACCCCTTTGTGAGTGGGTGGCTTCTTTGTGACCAGGACCTTCTGTGACCTCCCAGGGTGTATCCCTGTTGAGAGTAGCGACTGCTGCATCGAACCCCAGGGCTGTTAGCTGTTCTGCCTTCACGCCAGCATCTCCAATCACTCTGGTGCCTGGAGAAGGGCTGCTTGCTGCTTATTTGTTTTTATTTTTGGTTTGATACAGAGTCTTCCTTTGTCACCCTGGGTACAGTGCCATTCCATCATAGCTTACGGCAACTCAAACTCATGGGCTCAAGTGATCCTCTTGCCTCAGCCTCCCAGGTAGCTGGGACAACAGGAGTGCACCATTATGCCCAGCTAGTTTTTCTGTTTTTAGTAGAGATGGGTCTCACTGCTGCTCAGGCTGATCCAATGGTCTGCCTCAGCCCCCCAGAGTGCTGGGATTGCAGGAGTAAGCCACCTTACCTGGCTTTTTTTGGGGGGGGCTGCCTGCTGTTAGGCCACCAGCTCCTTGGTAGGGTAAGTGGCAGGGTGGAAGGCTTGAGAGGATTCTGTCTTTGAACAGGCTTTTTTTTTTTTTTTTTGTAGAGACAGAGTCTCACTTTATCCCCCTCGGTAGAGTGCCGTGGCATCACACAGCTCACAGCAACCTCCAACTCCTGGGCTTAGGAGATTCTCTTGCCTCAGCCTCCCGAGTAGCTGGGACCACAGGCGCCCACCACAGTGCCCGGCTATTTTTCTGTTTTGCAGTTTGGCCGAGGCCGGGTTTGAACCTGCCACCTTTGGTATATGGGGCGGGCACCCTACTCGATGAGCCACATGAGCCACAGAGGCCGCCCTGAACAGGCTTTTAACTTGATCTCACAAAGCTCCCCCGAGCCCCTGCTGCTTTCTGTACACAGCATTTTCCTGTAGACCTTTGGTCCTCATTCTTTGCAGATTCCCCAGAGAACCCCAAATGTTTCTCAGCCCATCTGGGAACTTCACGCATACATGCGGTGCCTTGGCACAGTTTGCTTTGTCCTTTTGCCATCTACTGTCTTGACCTTCTCAAGTTTAAAGGCCACATTATTGTCAATATATGAAATGTTTCCCAGCCCTTTTCTTCTCTTGGTTATTAAACTTGGAGAAGTAGAATCTGCTCATTAGGGCGGCACCTGTGGCTCAGTGAGTAGGGCGCCGGCCCTATATGCTGGAGGTGGCGGGTTCAAACCCAGCCCCAGCCAAAAACTGCAAAAAAAAAAAAAAAAAAAAGAATCTGCTCATTAAAAGGACTGAGTCCACTCGGCAACAAGGAGTGTGGGGATTTGTATCCCTGTAGTGATGACAAGGCATTTGGGTTTCCAGTCAGGACTGGTAATCTTACGATTTCCTTTTTCTCCAACCCCACATTCCAAAACAATTGTTTTTTTAAATATAGACAGAGTCTCACTTTATCGCCCTCAGTAGAGTGCTGTGGCGTCACAGCTCACAGCAACCTCCAACTCCTGGGCTTAGGCAATTCTCCTGCCTTAGCCTCCAAAGTAGCTGGGACTACAGGCACCTACCACAACAACTGGCTATTTTTTGTTGCAGTTTGGCTGGTGCCACGTTTGAACCCGCCACCCTCAGTATATGGGGTTGGAGCCCTATGCACTGAGCTTCGGGTGCAGCCCCCAATACAAATATTTTTAAGCCAAATTCTTCACAGAAGACATGAAGTTTTCCATTTTCAAGGTTTTTGACATTTCCAAGCTGCCATTTCCATTTGATAGGGTCTTAGATTTAAGGGCAATGAGTCCCTTTTCAGATTTGAAATGTTTAAAAAAAGATTCGTTGTATTTGGGCCATCTGAAAGAATTTTGACACTTAGGTTTTTGTGAAGCTGTGCAGAATGTAGGAAATATCTTTTAGCACCAACAAAGAGGCATTTAATTTTGAATGTGCCTATTTCCTTTGAGACAATGAACAGCTATTTTTGTCTTAAAAAGATAATGCATTTACTTAACAACACATTCCATGTGTATATAGATATATTCAATGAATCCAAATTAGATAAGCACTTACTGGTTTGATGTCAGAATTAATGAACGTATACATGTAAAGTGTTTATAACAGTGCCTAGTACATGGTGATCACTTAATAATACTGTTTTTATCATATTTATTTGTTCATTCTGTGCTTTTAGAGTATAACTTTGATGTTAGTTTGGATTACTGAAACCAATCAAAATTTAGATAGAACAACCCAGCTAATCCATTAGAAAGATATTTGAGGGTTATTCTCTTCAAAAGATCTTATTATCCTGGAAAGAATAGAAATTTGTGCCTAAGACAGATCTGAATTCAAATCCTACCATCACCATTTATTAGTGAGGGGACGTTTCTGTAAAATGGAGGTGATGAAACATTCTTGTCAGAGCTGTGAAAGTCCAGAAGATAGTTCATGTGAAATGTTCCCGAAGAGGTGAGTGGTCAACAGTTAACCTGGCAACTACTTGGAAATAGCAAAGTAGTTGGGAGCAAGCACAGACTCTTCAGCTAAAGGGTAGGGGTTTGAATCCTGATTCTGCCATTTCCAACTATTATGTCCTTGGGGAGATGTCTCACTTCCCTGTGCTGTAACTCCCTTTTTTTTTTTTTTTTTTGGCCAGGGCTGGGTTTGAACCCACCAACTCTGGCATATGGGGCTGGCGCCCTACTCCTTTGAGCCACAGGCGCAGCCTATAACTCCCTTCTTCACACTCGCATTTAAATTGGAGATGTTTGTAGTCTATCAGAGTCCTTATTCAGTAATGATAATAGTCCTTATTGTCCAAGGTTGTTGTAAGCATTAAATTAATTAATAGATATGTAATGCTATTATGTGTTAATGATTATTATTATTACCTTTTGGAGAATAACAAAGTAAGGATGTGGGTGGGGGGAGGGTCATACATAATTTCTGAAGGGTAGCAAGGACCTCCACCCCCAACCCTTTATCCTGTGCAATAAGGAGATTATATGTGACAATGGCATTCTAAAGGACCAGCCTTGAATTGACTCTGATTTTATACTCATGTGTATAGGAAGCAAATCATTCAACAACATTTCTTTTTTTTTTTTTAAATTTTTTAATTTTTTTTGAGACAGAGCCTCAAACTGTCACCCTGGATAGAGTGCCGTGGCATCACAGCTCACAGCAACCTCCAATTCCTGGGCTGGGAGGACAAGGAGTTGGGGGCTGGGAGGACAAGGGGATCCCAGTAGGCAGCTTCCTGACACCTTCCTCTGCTTTGCTCGCTTTCTGATCAGTAACCCCCAGCTTTTCTTCATGGACCTCCCCCACATTTGTGTTTTTGAAGGGAAGATGGGAGCAGCTTTTTATCTCCACACATGTCAGGGACATTTGGTATTATACATTATGAAAATTAGATTCACCAGATTTTAGAGAGGGAAGCAAACTCGGAGATAATCTTTTTCTATTCTCTTGTAAGAATAAACTTGAGATTGGCAGAAGTTAGGTAACTTGCTTTTTCAACTTCACAGTCAAAAGTGTTTTCGTGAGGAAATTGAGGCTCTGTGCAGCACTTGGATGGGAGTCAGGGACTTGGATTGTCCTAATTCTGTCACTAAATTTGGACAAGCCACTTAACTTTTCCAGAATCTAGTTGCCTCGTGCTGAATATGAGGGAAATTTCTAAGTGGCTTGAAAAGATCTTGTTAGCTTTTAAATGTTATGATTCTAAGTGCATACTTCCAGGGCTATGGAGCACAGCAGGGCTCATGAGCAAGGTCACTGAAACTGTTCTGATAAAAGGGTGTCTTTGTGTTTTGGGTGCTACTCTGTTTATGGGCTGGGCTAGGTAGGAGTTGTGTAAATACCAGGGGTCTCTGTGGAGGGGTAGAGCTTGTACTCAGATGACTGTACTAACAAGAACATAACTAGAAGCTCATGGAAATAACACGTCGTAGTATTTCTTGCCAAGGATATGAAGCATGAGCTCTCCTTAGAAGAGGAGGTTCTAACTTGGGTTTAAAGAATGGTCACAGATTGAGTGCAAATAATGTGAATTGAAATGGCTTAAAAAATAATCTAATGGTTTGTTGGCATTATTTGAATAGTTCATCTTTTTACAGAACTTTTATTGAAAAGTAACATAGATACTTACCTTTTCTAAGTTACCATGAATCTTATGTTAGTAGACTCTGAATTGCTTTTAAGTAACTAAGGCTAGGCTGGGCTCAATGGCTCACACCTGTAATCCTAGCACTCTGGGAGGCTGAGGTGGGTGGATTGCCTGAGCTCAGGAGTTTGAGACCACTCTGAGCAAGAGCAAGACCTGGTCTCTACTAAAAATAGAAAATTTAACCTGGAGTTGTGGCACGTGCTTGTAGTCCCAACTACTCAGGAGTCTGAGACAAGAGGATCTCTCCAGCCCAAGAGTTTCAGGTTGCTGTGAGCTATGATGCCATAGCACTCTACCCAGGGCAACAGAGTAAGATTGTCTCAAAAAGAAAAAAAAAAAAAACCATGGCTACTTTTTATAGAGAAATCAAGAATGTGCTACAGCTGGTTGAAAAGCAAACATTTTAGGCCTTCAAATAGTTTTGTCGGTAAAATAAAGAACTAATTTGATAACTGATTATCATATTTTGCCATGTATAATGCACACTTTTTGGCCCAAAGTTTTATTTTTATTTATTTGTATTGTTGGTGGTTAATACAAAAGATGTAAAGTCTCCATCTTTTTTAGTGGATGAATAGTATTCCATGGTATACATTATACCACAGCTTTTTTTTTTTTTTTGTAGTTTTGGCCGGGGCCAGGCTTGAACCTGCCACCCCTGGTATATGGGGCTAGGGCCCTACTCCTTGAGCCACAGGTGCTGCCCTAATACCACAGCTTGTTAATACATTCCTGGGTTGGTCGCCATTTCCACATTTTGGCACTTGTAAATTGAGCTGTGATAAACAGTCTAGTGCAAATGTCCCTATGATAAAAGGATTTTTTTCTTCTGGGTAGATATCAGTAATGGGATTGCAGGATCAAATGGGAAGTCTACTTAGAGTTCTTTGAGGATTCCCCATATTTCCTTCCAAAAAGGTGGTATTACTTTGCGGTCCCACCAGCACTGTAAAAGTGTTCCCCTCTCTCCACATTCATGCCAGCATCGGCAACTTGGAGACTTGGTGATGTTGGCCCTTCTCCCTGGGGTTAGGTGATATTTCAGGGTAGTTTTGATTTGCATTCCTCTGCTGACTAGGGACAATGAGCATTTATTCATATGTCTGTCTTTTTTTTTTTTTTTTTTTGTAGAGACAGAGTCTCACTTTATTACCCTCAGGAGAGTGCCATGGCATCACACAGCTCACAGCAACCTCCAACTCCTGGGCTTAGGCGATTCTCTTGCCTCAGCCTCCCGAGTAGCTGGGACTATAGGCGCCTGCCATAACACCCGCAGTTCAGCCGAGGCCAGGTTTGAACCCACCACCTTCGGTATATGGGGCCAGCACCCTACTCGCTGAGCCACAGGCACCATCCCATATGTCTGTCTTCTTTAAAGAAGTTTCTATTCATGTCTCTTGCCCCGTGATGTATGGGATTGTTGGCTCTTTTATTAGTTGATTAATTTGAATTCTCTATATCCTAGTTATCAAGCTTTTGTCCGATTCATAACATACAAATATCTTTTCCCATTCTGAAGGTTGTCTGTTTGCTTTGGTTGTTGTCTCCTTAGCTGTACAGAAGCTTTTCAGTTTAATTAAGTCCCATTTGTTTATTTTTGTTGTTGCAATTGCCAAGGAAATCTTCTTCATAAAATCTTCCCCAGGCTGATATCTTCCAGTGTTTTCCCCACACTTTCTTGGAGGATTTTTATTGATTCATGCCTTAGATTAAAATCTTTTATCCATCTTGAATCAATTTTTGCAAGTGGTGAGAGGTGTGGGTCCAGTTTTAGTCTTTTACATGTGGTTATCCAGTTCGCCCAACACCATTTATTGAATAGGGATTCTTTACCCCAGTGTATGTTCTTGTTTGGTTTATCAAAGATCAGGTGACTATAAGATGTTAGTTTCATCTCATGGTTTCTATTCGGTTCTAAATGTCAGTGTCTCTATTTTTGTGCCAATACCATGCTGTTTTGGTCACTATGGCCCTGTAGTATAGCTGAAAGTCTGGTAGGGTGATACCCCTGGCTTTGTTTTTATCATTAAGAATTGCCTTGGCTATATAGGATTTCTTCAGGTTCCATACAAAATGAGGAATTCTTTTTTCTAAATCTTGAAATTATGATGATGATATTTTAATGGGGATTGCACTGAATCTGTAGATTGCTTTAGGTAGTAAAGACATTTTTCAAAATGTTGATTCTTCCCAGCCATGAGCATAGTATGTTCTTCCTTTTGTTAATATCTTCTGCTATTTCTTTTCTCAGGGTTTCATAATTTTCTTGGTAGAGGTCCTTTCCCTCTTTTGTTATGTATATTCCTAAGTATTTCTTTATTTTTGCAGCTACTGTGAAGGGAATTGTGTCCTTGATTAGCTTCTCATCTTGGCTGTTATTGATATATACAAAGGCTACTGATCTGTGGATATTGATTTTATATCCTGAGACATCTGTGTTATTATTATTTTTTTTTTTGCAATTTTTGGCCTGGGCTTGGTTTGAACCTGCCACCTCTGTCATATGGGGCTGGTGCCCTACTCCTTTGAGCCACAGGCACCACCCTACATCTGTATTTTTTGATATCCTATATTTTTTGATCACTTCCAGGATGGCTTTATTCAGTATAATATAGTATAATATTAGTTGTGGGTTTGTCCTAGATAGCTTCGATGAGATTCAGAAATGTGACACCTATGCCTATATTCTTAAGTATTCTAATTAGAAAAGGATGATGAATTTTATCGAATGCTTTTTCTGCATCCATTGAGAGGATCATAGGGCCTTCATTTTTGCTTCTGTTGATATGGTGAATCATGTTTATGGACTTGCGTTTGTTAAACCAGCCTTGCATCCCTGGGATGAAAACTACTTGATTGTGATGAATGATTTTTTTAATGTGTAGCTGTAATCTATTGGCTAGGTGTGTATTGAAAATTTTTGCATCTATATTCATTAGTAAGATAAGTCTGAAATTCTCCTTTTTAGTTGGGTCTTTTCCTGGTTTTGTTGGGAAATATTCCTTCCTTTTCAATTTTTTGGAATAATTTCTGCAGTATGGGTACAAGCTCTTCTTTGAAGGTTTGATGGATTTGTGGTGTGAAGCCATCTACACCAGGACATTTTTTTGTTGAGAGATTTTTTATTGTTTCTTTGATCTCAGTTCTTCAAATCAACCTGTTCAAGAGATCTATTTCTTCTTGATTAAGTCTAGGGAAAGGATGTGATTCCAGGTATTGCCTCATTTCCTCCACATTGTCATATGTCTGGGCGTAGAGTTTCTTGTAGTACTCAGAGATGATCTCTTGTATCTGTGACATCTGTTGTTATTTCCTCTTTATTGTTTCTGATTGAGGTTATTAGAGATTTTATATTTCTGTTTCTAGTTAATCTGGCCAAAAGTTTATCAATTTTATTTATTTTTTTCTCTTATTTTCTGAGACAGAGTCTCACTATGTCACCCTTGATGGAGTACCATGGGGTCACAGCTCAAAGCAACCTCAAACTCTTGGACTTAAGCGATTCTCTTGCCTCAGCCTCCCAAGTAGCTGGGACTACAGGTGCCTGTCACAACACCTGGATTTTTTTTGTTGCAGTTGTCATTGTTGTTTTTCTGTCCCAGGCTGAGTTTGAGCCAGCCTTGTTGTATGTAGCCGGCATCCTAACACTGAGCTATGGGTGCCACCTACTTAGTTTTTATTTTTATTTTTTTTGAGACAGAGACTCAAGCTGCCACCCTGGATAGAGTGCTGTGGCATCACAGCTCACAGCAACCTCCAATTCCTGGGATCAAGCGATTCTCTTGCCTCAGCCTTCCAAGTAGCTGGGACTACAGGCGTCATTGTTGTTTGGTGGGCCTGGGCTGGATTCGAACCCTCCCAACTCAGGTGTACATGGCCGGCGCCTTAGCTGCTCGAGCCATAGGCACCAAGCCACACCTACTTAGTTTTTCAAAAAACTAACTTTTTGTTTCATTAAATTTCTGAATGATTCTTTGTTTTCAATTTCATTAATCTCTAATTTAATCTGATTATTTCTTTTCTTCTGCTGGTTTTGGATTAGATTGTTCTTCTTTTCCCAATTCCTTAAGATTATTCATGAATTTGTTGATGAATTTGTGCTGTCTTTCTGTTCTTCAAATGTAGGCATCTAATATGATAAATTTCCCTCTTAAGACTGCTTTTGCTGTATCCCACAGGTTTTGGTTACTTGTGTTTTCATTGCTGTTATGTTTAAGTAATTTAATGATTTCCTTTTTTATCTCTTCCTCAACCCAACTATCATTCAGCATAAGGTTGCTTAATTTCCAAGTCTTTGTGTGGCGAATGTTTTTGTTGGAGTTGAGTTTATTGCCTTGTGGTCTGAGAAGATACAATGTATAATTTCTATGCTTTTAATTTTGCTGAGGTTTGATTTGTATCCTAGGATGTGGTTGATTTTGGAGTATGTACCATGGGCTAAAGAGAAAAATGTATATTCCTTAGTTTTGGGGTGGTGTGTTCTGCACATACCTATTAATCCGATTTGTTCTAGGGTCACATTTAAGTCCTTTGTATCTTTGCTTAGTTTTTGTTTAGAGCAGCGGTTGTCAACCTGTGGGTTGCGATCCTTTTGGACTGTATTAAAGGGTTGCGACATTAGGAAGGTTGAGAACCACTGGTTTAGAGGATCTATCAGGTTCTGTCAAAGGGGTGTTAAAGTGCCCAACTATTATATTGTTATGGGATATCATATTGCTCAGACCCATCAAGGTTCTGTTTCATAAATCTGGGAGCCTTTAATTTGGGTGCATAAATATTTAAAATAGAACTGTCTTATTGTTGCAGTGTTCCTTTGACCAGCATAAAGTGTCCATCTTTGTCTTTCTTAACTTTGGTTGCTTTAAATACACTTGTATCTGAAAATAAGATTGCAATCCCTCTTCTCTTCTGATTTCTATCTGCTTGAAATACTGTTTTCCATTCCTTCACCCTGAGTGCTGATTTGTCCTTCAAGGCTAGGTGTGTCTCCTGGAGACAGTATATGGATGGCTTCTGCTTTTTAATCCAGTCAGCCAGCCTGTGCCTCTTCAGTGGTGAATTCAGTCCATTGGCATTTATTGAGAGAATTGATAAATGTGGTGGAGTTCTATTCATCTTATTTTGTGAAAGCCCGTTGTGCAGTTTTATCCTTTGTGCCATTATGAAAGCTAAGTTTGACCTTTAGCTTCTGAGTGTTTACTTAGCTGGTGGTCCATTGTGGTGGTCAGTGTTGAGAATAGGTCTAAATACTTACTGTAGAGCTGGTCTTGTTGTGATCAATTTCCTCAATGCTTGTATATTGCGAAAGATTTGATTTCTCTATCAATTTTAAAGGTTAGTTTAGGAGGATACAGAATTCTGAGCTGAAAATGGCTTTGTTTAAGAATGTTGAAGGTGGATGACCATGCTCTTCTGGCTTGGAGGGTTTCAGTTGAAAAGTCTACTGTCGGGGCAGTGCCTGTGGCTCAAAAGAATAGGGCACTGGCCCCATTTGCCCGAGGTGGTGGGTTCAAACTTAGCCCTGGCCAAAAAATGCAAAAAAAAAGAAAAGAAAAGTCTACTCTCATCCTAATGGCCTTGCCTCTGTATGTCAATTGGAACTTACTCTTCACTGCTTACAGAATTTTTTCTTTCATCTTGACTTTGGACAGGTTCATTACAATGTGTCTTGGAGAAGCTCTGCTTGAGTTGAGATGATCTGGGGTTTGATATCAGTCTGAAAGGAGGGTGTTGAAGTCTTTAGTAAAACTTGGGAAGTTTTTATTTATGATAGTCTACAGTAGGGCTTCCATTACTTTGGGACAGTCTTCTTCCCTTTCAGGAATCCCTATTATTCGTATATTTGAACATTTCATGCAGTCTCATAGTTCTCTAAGCACCTATTCTATTTTCTGTCTCTTCTGTTCTGCCTGTTTAACTACATGGGTTAACGTGAAAAGTTTATCCTCTAGCTCTGATGTTCTTTCTTATCCACAGACTAACCTATTTTTGATACTTTCTACTGCCTCTTTACATTCCTTGATTGTCTCCTTCATTTCCTTAAGCTCCTCCATATCCTTTCTATATTCTATAGACCTCTCGTCTGACTTTTGGTTCTGTCTTTCCATTTTCTTGTCCATTCCTCTTATTGTCTTTATCATCCATATTTTAAATTCCCTTTTTGTCAAGTCCATTAAATTTTTTATAGGTGGAGTCTTCTGCAGTAGCTGCCTCTTGGTCTCTTGGGGGAGGTGCCCTGTTTTTGTTTTTCATGTTGCCTGAATTTTTCTGTTGATTGCTCCTCATGTATTGTTTCTTTGTGTTCACCTCCTTGTTCTCCTTTTTCCCTCTCACTGCCTCCTTTATTTCAAACAGAAGTCCTTGCTCTTGATGACACTATGTTGCAATATGTCGCCAGGACACGAGGGGGTGCTTTGCTTTTCCAGGAGACAGAGAACACAGCCAGCAACCTCTATGGTCCTTATTCCAAACTCAACTGCCTTCAGTGATTGCCTGATTGTTTCCTCAGTATTCAGACCTTTCCAGGGTTGGGATCTTAAAGCTCACAAGAATCCTTCTGGGCAGCTCTCACAGTGCTCCCTGACTAGTTCCCATGCATTACAGGAGTCTCTCAGCCTGTCCCAAGAGTGGAGTTCTGATCTCAGCAGGCATAATTAAGACAGACATGCTTTAGGCCCCTCCTAAGACCTTCTCATGACCTTCCCACAATGGCAGCCTCCTGGCCACTGATACCTTCTCAGTATAGCTGCCTCGCCAGCCACAAAACCTATGGTGAAACCATTCCAACCAGCATTCAAATCTGATTCCTGCATACTGTTTCAGTCTACCCACTCTTCCAAGCTTTCCACTCAATGTACAACTTTACCCAACAACTGAAAACTGTGGACAGGCTTCCTCCTATCCCAGAGCTCTGTGGGGGGGATGCAGCCAATCCCAGTCAATTGCAATCATTTGCTTAATTCGTCACATTTCCACCACTCTGGATCATATGCTGTATCCAGCTTACCACCTCCTCCCTGTGCTCCTTGAGCTATGACTCTAGGTAAGGTCCCTGCACCAGATATGGCTAGGTTCTCTCTTTTTCCCAGTCATTCTAGGAGAGCTCAGCTGAATGGTCCTTCTGGTCCACCATCTCACTCCCTGGCCCAAATTTTTGAGGGAAAATTAGGAGGCATATTATACATAGGTAGTACTAATTTTGTATCTATGTTAATGTTTTTAATTCTTTTATTTATGAATTAAATGTATAACTCCATGTTAAAAAATTTTTTCTTTTTTTGAAGCTTTATTTATTTATTTATTTTTATTTTTGAGACAGAGCCTCAAGCTATCATCCTGGATAGAGTGCCGTGGCATCACAGCTCACAGCAACCTCCAATTCCTGGGCTTAAGCAAGTCTCCTGCCTCTGCCTCTCAAGTAGCTGGGACTTCAGGTGCCCACCACAACGCCCATCCATTTTTTGGTTGCAGCCGTTATTGTTGTTTGTCAGGCCCGGGCTGGATTCGAACCCGCCAGCTCAGGTGTACATGGCTGGCGCCTTAACCGCTTGAATCACAGGCACTGAGGCAAAAAAAAAATTTTTTTTTTGTAGTAAAAAAAACAAGTACCTAAATGTAAACAAATAAAAATTTGCCTTTTTTTTTTTGAGACAGAGCCTCAAGTTCTCACCCTGGATAGAGTGCTGTGGCATCACAGCTCACAGCAACCTCCAATTCCTAGGCTCAAGCGAGTCTCCTGCCTCCACCTCCCAAGTAGCTGGGACTCCAGGTGCCCGCCACAATGCCCGGCCATTTTTTGGTTGCAGCCGTCATTGTTGTTTGGGGGGCCTGGGCTAGATTCGAACCCAGCAGCTCAGGTGTACGTGGCTGGTGCCTTAGCCCGTTGAGCCACAGGCACTGAGCTAACAAATAAAAATTCGAATTAAAAAATTAAAACAAAATATTTTTTCCTAAAAATTTGGGCCAAAAATATGGGTGTGCATTATACATTGCAGAGCATTATACACAGCAAAATGCACATTTCTCAAATGATTTAAAGGACCGAATTGTAATTGTAATTTTTTGCACTATGTGTAATACATCTATTCTCTTACTAAGAAACTGAAAGTGATTCTGCTGTGCCTGTTGTCACCATATTAATAATGACCTCACTAAAAATAACTGATAGATCTTGGATTTATCCTTTGTAATAATTCTAGTACTTCTTTAAACATACCTTGGGATTAATGGCTGTCAACAGTTAGAACATGAAACAGATTCAGTTACAGGAGAGGAATTTGAGTCAGATATTTAATGCCAGTTTCACCTGTAGGTGAGAGAGAGAAAAAAGAGAGAGAGGGAGATCATTATTTATGAGATTATATGAATTTCAAGTCTTTTTTCATTATTAGGAGAAGCTATACTTTAAAGTAAAAGATTCCCTACTACACTTTCAAGAAATGTTTTTGAACTCTTAACGAAAGTATTTATTAATTTTGGCACTTTTGAACATTCATCTATCTATCTATCTATTTATTTACTTTTGGAAACAGAGTAACACTCAGTCATCCTCAGTAGAGTGCTATGTCATCATAGCTCACAACAATCTTGAACTCAGGCTCAAGTGATCCTTTTTTGCATTAGTTTTTCATTTTTCACTATTGCTCCGGCTGGCCTTGAACTCGTGAGTTCAAGCCATCCACCTACCTCAGCTTCCCAGAGTGCTAGGCACGAGCCACTGTGCCTGGCCCCTAATTTTGAACATTTAAAATAAAAAATGAGCTCTGAATTATGCTATATACCATATATGTATATGTATCACATAGAAAAACAGAATAAAAAGAATAGACTTCAGTTTTATTTTTGGAAAAGTTTGAAAATTTAGATATTGATTTTAGAAACTGCCTACCTTAGGAGTCTAAGAAGCTTACAGTAAATCCTTTTGAAGGATACTTAGTCAAAATCTTTAAATAAATACAATGGTTAAGTATGAAGCATGGAAGATCATACTGACAGATGACCTAAAACATATTGGAAGAAATAGATGGGAATTCCTTGAGCTCTGACACATATGAATCACAATTAGAGGACAATGGTGGGGATTGTTGGGAGATGGCTCTCAATGGGTCTCTAATTTTACTACATATACAGTGAGCATGGACACGAACTGTCCTTCTGGACTAACCTATTCAATCATTCAATCACATTTCTGTGGCCAACAAACATGGAAGATATAGAGTTTTCCTCCGGAGGAAAGGGCAGACATGCTTACTTCCCGAATTTCCCATTATAACATATTTAGGCTTCCTAAGCTCAAGTTATTCCCTTTCCCCTGAAATACACTAGGATACAAGTGTCACCTGGCCTGTGGGAACTGGGGCTCAGAGAACAGACATAAATGCTAACAGGCTACTGCTGTTGCTCTGAGTAAGAAGTCGTTCTTCTTCTCTGACCCAAGAGTCTCATGTCTTCACTAGCCAGCTAACTTAGGGCAGTCTACTTGTTAGATTGCAAGTAGGGTAAAATCTCAGACCTTTTATAGTTTGTGACAGTTATTTTATGTTCTGAGGAGAGAGGAATAGTATGCCTTGTGGCTCTGAGGCATAAGAATTCACATTTTTTATGGGGAACTATAACTAGTTCTCTATCTTCAAGAGAGCCAAAGGTGTATGAAAGAGGGCATTTTAGGAGAATATAGTTGGGGATACAGACAGAACAAGGTTCCAAAGAGACCTTATATACCAGAATTTATGGGGGAAAATTTTTAGCAGAGCAATGACATGATAAAAGAAATCTTTTTTTTGGCTCAGCACCTGAGGCTCAAGCAGCTAAGGTGCTAGCCACATACACCTGAGCTGGCGGGTTTGAATTCAGCCCGGGCTGCCAAACAACAATGACGGCTGCAACCAAAAAATAGCCGGGCGTTGTAGCGGGCATCTGTAATCCCAGTTACTTGGGAGGCAGAGGCAGGAGAATCACTTAAGCCCAGGAGTTGGAAGTTGCTGTGAGCTGTGATGCCAGGGCACTCTACCCAGGGTGACAGCTTGAGACTCTGTCTCAAAACAAAAAAAAAAAGAAATGTTTTTGAGACAGGGTCTTGCTGTGTTGCCCAGGCTAGTGTACAGTGGGATCATCACAGCTCACAGCAACCTCAAATTCTTGGACTTAATTGATCCTCCTGCCTCAGCCTCCTGAGTATCTGGGACTACAGGGACACAACACCATACCTGCCTAACTTTTCTATTTTTGTGGAGACAGGGTCTTCCTCTTGCTCAGGCTATTCTCAAACTCCTGGCCTCAAGCCATCCTACCACCTCAGCCACCCAAAGTGTTAGGCTCACAGATATGAGCCACTGTGCCTTGGCATGGCATGATAAATTTTGTGTATTAGTTAAATTGCCCTAGGGAATATTAATATGTAGATTGAAGGTTGGGGCACTGTTTCTGCAGGTGAGAAAAGACAGGCTGTATGGAGATGGTAGAGTCAGATAGAGGTAGTAAGAGGAGGAAGAAGGAATCCGAAGGCCTCCTTGGCCAATAAAATGAACAGTGATGCAGTTCACTGTGATCCAGCTTATAGGAGGGAAGAAAAGTTCTGGGAAGGAGGTAGTGTGACTGAATTACTTTTAAAATAGCCGAATTCAGGCTAAGGTGCCATGGGTTATCCACATAGAAATATTTAATGGCCGGTACTGATCTGGAACCCAGGAGGGAGCTCCCATGGGAGGGAAATTCAAGGGCCTCATCAGGGTATATGTGGTAGGTGTATTCTTGTGCAGCAGGCAACAGGATGGGCTTGAGAGTCAGAGGCAACTGTCCAGCCTCACCATGTGACAGGCAGCTGAAGGTCCCTAAGCCTCAGTTCCCTTGTTCATAGCAGTAGTCTCTAACTGATGAGGTGGTGATGAAGATTAAATGAGACCACATAGGCAAAGCAGCTGGCACTCAGTAAGGGAAAACTGCTGGCATGGGCAGCGCATTCTTAGAATGTGGTTGTGCACACTAGATGATTAGGCGAGACTGCCTAGAAGAGCAGGTGGAATGAGGGAAGAGAAAGGAGTTGAGCAAGGGCAGAAAGGCCTTCAAAGAACATGAAGAGAAGCCACCAGACGAAGAAGATGAGAACCAGAAGGGTTTCAGGAAGGAATGTACTGGGGGGCGCCCATAGCTCAGTGGGTAGGGTGCCGGCCACATACACCCAGGCTGGCGGGTTCGAACCCAGCCAGGGCCAGCTAAACAGCAATGACAACTGCAACAAAAAATAGCTGGCATTGTGGTGGGCGCCTGTAGTGCCAGCTATTTGGGAGGGTGAAGCAAGAGAATTGCTTAAACCCAAGAATTTGAGGTTGCTGTGAGCTGTGATGCCATGGCACTCTACCCCCGCCCCACCCAGGGCAACATAGTGAGACTCTGTCTCAAAAAAAAAAAAAAAAGAAGGAAGGTGTTGTTGGTGTTGACAAATTCATCAGAGAGAACAGGGCGGTGAAGGGCTAAACAGACTCTGTTTAAATTTCACAACCTTGAGAACTTGGCAACCTTAAGTGGATAATTCATTCGATTCATAGTGGAAATCAGGAGTAGATGGACAATAGGAGGTGGAGACAGTAAGTGTGTACTGTACCTTTAAGAAATTTGTGTAGGGAAGGAAGACAGGGAAGACTTGTGTCCAGATGAAGTTAGAAGTCAAGGGACAACATTTTTTTTTTTTTAGTTTGTGAGAGACCTCACCTCGTTTGGTCTTTAAAAATATTTGTTTTTTGTTTTTTTGGGTTTTTTTTTGAGACAGGGTCTCCATCTGTTGCCCTCGGTAGAGTGCCATGGCATCATGATAGCTCACAGCAGCTTCAAATTCTTAGGCTCAAGTGGTCCTTCTGCCTCAGTTTTTCTATTGTTTAGTAGTGATGGTCTCACTCTTGTTCAGGCTGGTCTCGAACTCCTGAGCCTAAGCAATCTGCCTCCCTCAGCCGCCCAGAGTCAAAAATATTTGTTGAATGTCAGGTGCAATGGCAGGTGTCTGTAGTCCCAGCCACTTGGGAGGCTGAGGGGGCAGGATTCCTGGAGCCCAGGAGTTCAAGTCCAAACCATGTCTCGAGAAAGAAAAAAAGAGGAAGAAAAGGAAACAAAAGAAAAAATAATAATATTACTCAGGCACGGCACTAGGCCCTGGGGATATGTCTGGTATTTTTTCTCTCAAGATTTCTTTCTTGGGGGAGTTGCCTGAACTGAATTGGATTCTCTTTTAAAAATTCCTTGAAATATATGTTAATGGACATAACACTGTTTAAAGCTGCAGAGTGGCACCATCTTGCTTGCTATTGTGCTGGACTTTTTTGGCTCCATCATGTTCATGTTTAACAGAAGCTTCCCCATGGGATCATTGTAACCTGTTATGAGTGTGACGGTTGCGCCATTGCCAGGTTTTATGTGTAATACGATTTTGAGAAAGTTCTTTCTAGGCAGAGCAGTTTATTTTAACAAATATCCATTTCTTCTTACATTTGCGTTTCAGACTTTTAAGTTCTGAAATAATCACTCTTTGAAAGTAGCTCTTGCCTTGACTTTGTTAAATTCTAATGCTTCTGGTTTTGTTCCCTAGGATTCTGCATCAGAAGTGTGTCAAATAGATTGCTGGGTCCAAAATAGAAAAAACAGTGGCAACATTTCGCTGAGTTTCCAGACCTCTCCCAAGATGGAACCGATTACATTCACAGCACGGAAACACCCGTTTCCTAACGAGATCTCGGTGGACTTCAGCCTCCAGCTGGTGGGCTTTTTGCCGGTGCACGCTCTGACCACCATGCCCATGCTGCCTTGGGTTGTGGCGGAGGTGCGAAGATGCAGCGGGCAGTCCTCCAGAAAGGAGCCTGTCCCCAAGCAAGTCCAGCTTTGTGTTTCACCCTCTGGGCTGAGATGTCAACCCGAGCCAGGGAAAAGTCAACAGTGGGACCCACTGAACTGCTCCAGCATCTTTGAGTGCAAGCCTCAGCATGTACACAAACTGATTCACAACAGTCACGACCCAAGTTACTTTGCTTGTTTGATTAAGGAAGATGCTGTCCGTCGGCAGAATATCTGTTATGTGTTCAAAGCTGACGATCAAACAAAAGTAAGTTGAAGTGGTCACCAAAAAGACTGAGGTGTGGCTGGATAGTTTTTATTATGTGGGGGTCAGGAAATATATTTTAAGTGCACTGTAATGAATAAGGGGATAATGTTGCAGTTATGCATTGATTATTTAGCTGAATTTTGAGGTTATGGTGATAGTTGATAGCTTTGAAGGACATTTGATAACATATTGGAAATTATAAGCTTATGAGTTCAAAAATTCAACAGAGAAATCATTAAATAAGAAGCATTATTCTTCCTATTTAGATGAATTGGTTCTAAAGCAGTGCTTCTCAAACTGACTTACACCTATGCAGCATCTGCTGACTGGTTAAGATGAAATGCTGATTCAGTAGGTCTGGGTGGACCCCGAGACTGCGTTGCTGTCAGGCAGTCAGGTGATGCCCAAGCTGAGCTTCTGCAGATTGCACTTTGAGTAGCAAAGTTCTCGATTGGTGATCTCCACGTTTTTAATCCAATTAAGAAAAATATAGGTACTTATAAACTGTATGCAAACATTGTTAGCCAGTTTCCCAAGGTATACTGTTCACTTAGACAAAGGTCATTGATAAGAACAGTAGATATGATGCGAAGTTTTGATGCTATTGGCAGTTCTTTTGTGTCTTTTTCTTTTCCTGACTTCATGTCGGATCTGATTAGCTTGTTTTGTCTTATGATGTAGCTAACGTATTTGTGCTTGCTTGTTAGAAGTGTTAGCTGTAGTTCTGTCCAGGACTTTTTTAAAATTGCTTGTCCATTTTATGAGTATTAGTATAGATAAAATTGAAAATATAATTTCGTATAGGCACATTCTCAGATGGGCTCATGGCCCCAAAGCTAACCGTCAGGGCTGGAATCTCTCTATTGTTTTGGGTTCCAAACGTACCTATGTGACTTGAGCCGTCTGCCGTGTGTACAAAGTGAAGGTGCCAGTGTCAACCTTCATGATCCATGTCAGTAAAGCCTAAGGCTTGCATATTTTTAAAATCTAAAATATAAATAGAAATGTTGATATTAGCCTCCTGTAATCCTAGCACTTTGGGAGGTGGAGGCAGGATCATCGCTTAAGGGCAAGGTTTGAGAATAGCCCAAGCAACATAGCAAAACTTTCTTTTATCTCTGCAAAAACAGAAAAATTAACTGGTGTGGTGGTGTTCATCTGTAGTCCCAGCTGCTTGGAAGGCTGAGGCAGGAGAATGGCTCAACCCCATCTGTTTGAGGTTGCTGTGAACTGTGATGCCACTGCACTATGGCCTGGGCAACAGATACTCTGTCTCAAAAAAAAAAAAAAATACTGGTGTTTTCCCCCTGTACCTCAGTTATTTTGCATATTCTTCAGGGTCTAAGAACCTCATTTAGAAATTAATGTTCTTGGTACCAAGTAGATTTGTGGAGATTCACTTTTGCTTGTTCAGTAGTTGTTTTATTCATTGATTCAGTGATTGATGTTGGAGGTACAGTTTGAGATGATGTTAGCAGTAGTAGGAGGGCAGAAACATCCAGTGGATAAGAAGACCCCAAGATCCATGCACAAAGGGAGGCACCTGTGGCTCGAAGGAGTAGGGCGCTGGCCCCATATGCCAGAGGTGGTGGGTTCAAACCCAGCCCCGGCCAAAAACTGAAAAAAAAAAAAGATCCATGCACAAGGCATGATGGGGATAGAGAACGGAGCCTTAACAGATAAACAGCGTGCAGAGAAGACGTTTTGAAATAAGGCTAATATGGAGTTCAAAACCACCATTTCACCCATAGAATCAACTATCTTCATAATATAAATAATCAATGTTATTATCCATGTATCTGAAATGAGGGTAACAGCATCAGGCCTGGAGATTCAGAGAGTCCAACTTCCTGGATTCCAGGCTTATCTCTGCTACTCACAAACTGGGTGGCCTCAGGCAATTGAGATTGTTTATCTGTAAAATGGGGGATAATTACAGTACTTATCTGATAAAGTTGCTGGAAAGATTAAATGAGGTAGCACTGGGTGGAAACTTAGTAAGCATTTATAGCCATAAAACATTTCCATTCAAGAAAGTTTTCTTAGAATCTGATTATGTGCCAAATTTCATTTCAAGTCTTTTTTTTTGGAGACAGTTTCACTCTATCTATTGCCTTGGGTAGAGTGCTGTAGTGTCATAGCTCACAGCAACCTAAATCTCTTGGGCTCTAACAATTCTCTTGCTTCAGCCTCTCAAGTAGCTGGAACTATAGGTGCCCACCACAATGCCTGGTTAGTTTTTCTATTTTTCTAGTAGAGACAGGGTCTCACTCTTGCTCAGGTTGGTCTTGAACTCCTGAGCATAAGCAGTCTACCACTTTGGCCTCGCAAAGTGCTAGGATTACAGTTACGAGCCATCTCGCCCAGCCTTTGGTATGTTTGTCTTTGAGGTGGGTAATACATATGGGCAAGCAAAGGAAGTATGTGAATCCCACCGCTCTTGGCCTCATTTGAAGTCTTAAATAGAAAGTACCTAGATGTGGCCAGGCTTTGTGGCAGGGGCCTGTAGTCCCAGCTACTTGGGAGGCAGAGGCAGGAGACTCGTTTAAGCCCAGGAATTGGAGGTTGCTATGAGCTGTGATGCCACAGCACTCTATCCAGGGTGACAGCTTGAGGCTCTGTATAAAAAAAAAAAAAAAAAAAAAAAAAAAGAAAGTACTTAGATGAGTGTCCTCAGCTTTCAAAGATGAGATTATGGGGCGGCGCCTGTGGCTCAATGGAGTAGGCCGCCGACCCCATATGCTGGAGGTGATGGGTTCATACCCAGCCACAAAAAAACTGCAAAAAAAAAAAAAAAGGATGATATTCTGGCATCCTTAGGTAACATTTTAAAAACCAGACATTTACAGAACTGCATAGATAAACTTAATGGTTCCTATGATTTGGGAAAATTCCAGAGTGAAAATGAGAGGATTGAACAGATTGTACCCCAGACCAGTTCTATAAAGTGTTAGGACTGAGTCTCCTTGGGGAGAGTTTCTGCACGGGATAGTTCAGCACTTTATACATTTGACTCTTTCCCGATGTCTTTTACAGCCATCTGAGAGCAGGCCTCTGGTCAGTCATTCAAATAACTGACAGGAGAAAGAGATTTATAACTACACTCTGTAGTTGAGACTTACAGTCCTGCCCAAAGTAGAGAATTAGCCTTACACTATATAAGCTATGGTTGATAGAGGAATAATTCTTGAGTTCTTTTTAGCTTGCATATGAGTTTTACAAACACAGATTTTCCTTACTCAGAGTGTAAAGTGCAGTAATCTTTTTCCTTTTGGTAAAAGAGTAATTTGCAACATAAGTACCTCAATCAGTGATTTTATTTGTTGTTGGAAACAGAATGCTAAACCACATTGGCCATGATTCTAACTGGTATGATATCTTTTGGGTTCTTGGGACACCACTGGCCCTGTATCTCATAGCAGAGGATTATTTGCTGTAGAAGCATATTAGAACGTTCACCACTGCCGTCATTTTCTCCACTACTTTTAACATTTGCGCAGTGAAATAATTATCCAGATTGAGGCCTCTTCTAAACAGATAAGGTCAGAATCAACCGTGTTTGCCAGAGGAGACATATGCATTTACTGCCAGGGTCATAAGCACAGAACTACTGTTTAAGAGGAAACTTCTTGATCAGCACCTAAATTAATTTACTGGGGATTGTCCAGGAAGAAGAGGCATGTAAAGAAAAAATTTTACTGGCTCGGCGCCTGTGGCTCAACGGGCTAAGACACCAGCCACGTACACCTGAGCTGGCGGGTTTGAATCCAGCCTGGACCCGCCAAATAACAATGACGCTGCAACTAAAAAATGACCGGGCATTGTGGCAGGCGCCTGTAGTCCCAGCTACTTGGGAGGCGGAGGCAAGAGACTCACTCGCTTGAGCCCAGGAATTGGAGGTTGCTGTGAGTTGTGATGCCACAGTACTCTATCCAGGGTGACAGCTTGAGGCTCTGTTTCAAAAAAAAAAGAAAAAGAAAAAATTTTACAAGCACACCATGAGACTATATTTCCCATTATATCTTCCATAGACTATAAGAGGACTTCAAAAAGTTTGTGGGACTATGGAATTAAAAAATAAAACTAAAATATATCAACTTTATTTCTGAACATAACCTCCATCAAGTTCAAGATAATTTTGTAAGCAATGGTACAATCCATTCAGTCCATCCCTAAAGAACCGAGGGAGCAAGAAATTAAACCATATCAATGCAATCTTTTTGCAATTTGGCTGGGGCTGGGTTTGAACCTGCCACCCTCAGTATATGGGGTCAGTGCCCTACTCACTGAGCCACAGGCGCTGCCCAATGCAATCTTTTTTTACATTATTGATTGAAGAAAAATGGGTGTCCTTTAAAGATTTTGTAAGATTAGAAAACAAAAAGAAGTCAGAGTAGCCAAATCAGGATGGGAAAGTAGATGCCTAATGGTTTTCCATCAAAACTCTTGCAAATTTACATTTATTTGATTGAGAGGAATGAGCAGGAATATTGTCACTGTGGAGAAGGAATATCTGGTGAAACTTTCTTGGGCATTTTTCTGCTAAAACTTTGGCTGGCTTTCTCAAAAAACTCTCATAAGAAGCAGATATTATTGTTTTGTTTTTTTGGCCTTCCAGAAAGTCAATAGCAAAGTGCCTTGAGCATCCAAAAACACTATTGCTATGACTTTGCTGTTGACTAGTATGCTTTTGCTTTGACAGGACCTCATACCCACCCCTTGGTAGCAATTGCTTTGATTGTAACTTTGTCTTCCGGATGGTAAAGCCATGTTTCATCTCCTGTTATAATTCTTCAAAATAATGCTTGGTCTCACTTAAAAGAAAAATTTCATTGTAAGCTCTGCTCTTGTCCAGCACTGTCAAGTGAGAAGTTTGCTCAAATTTAATTTTTTTTTTTTAATCAGAATTGTGTAAGCTGAACCAGTTCAGATGTTTATGGTGTTGGCTATTGTTTGTACTTCTAATCATTGTTCTTCTTCAAGGAGAGCACAAATAAGATTAATTTTTGTAATTACCCAAATTGTAATTTTTTATATGACCCAAATTGATGTAGATGATAATGCCACCTTGGACTTCATCTTTAACATTGTCTTGTTCTGTCTTTTGGTATAATGGCCAACTATTTTTGGTATTCATGATAAACTATTGTTTATCATACTTGAACTGTACTGTGGTTCTTGAAACCATATTCCCAACTCTAATAAGAATCTGATCTTCTGGAATGGTGTCTAGTCTGAACACAGTGTGGGTGTTTAAAACTGTGACAGGACAGTTGTCATTAAAGTAGAAATGTTTGCAGCTTTTCCATTTGGCCTAAGAGAATCTTGTAACTGCTAGCCTGATTCCTCCCTCTCCCAAAGAGGAAATATTATTATTTCTTGCCGAGAGCGAGCGTTTGAGGGGAGAAGTGTGGAGAAGGAGTATGAGGCCTGGTGGAGAGCAGTAGGTGAAGCTGCAGTAGCTACATGGGAAACAGACACATAGAAATCAACTTCGTTAAACGCTGCTGAGGAAGGTGGGTTTGGATCCTCTTTAATGTCCTTTGAGACTGAGTTTTCTCTGCTATGATTTTTGGCAACTACTCTGCATTTCTTAAAGGTGAAACATACTCTTTGGCTCAAGTGATCCTCTAGCCTAAGCCTCTGGAGTAGCTGGGACTGCAGGCACCCACCACAACACCCAAATAGTTTTTCTAGTTTTAGTAGTGATAGGGGTCTCGCTCTTGCTCAGGATGGTCTCGAACTCTAGAGCTCAAGGAATCCACCTGCTTTGGCCTCCCAGAGTGATAGGATTACTGGTGTTAGCTACCTTGACCACTCCAAACCAGTGTATTCTTTCATGAGGTCCTGTAAGCACATCATCATTCCAGTAACTGCATGAGCCCCACCTCACTCAGCCTCCCTGTCTTGGCTACCTGCATATTAAATTAGAAAATGGTCTACAGTTGTTTTCCTGTGACTAGCAGGATTAATACTTCCATCTCCCTATATTAAAAGCCAGAGTTGCAGCTCAGCACCTGTGGCTCAAGCAGCTAAGGCACCAGCCACATACACCTGAGCTGGCGGGTTCAAATCCAGGTCAGGCTGCTGAACAACAATGACAGCTGCAACCAAAAAATAGCCGGGTGTTGTGGCGGGCTCCTGTAGTCCCAGCTACTTGGGAGGTGCAGGCAGGAGACTTGCTTGAACCCAGGAGTTGGAGGTTGCTGTGAGCTGTGATGCCACAGCACTCTACCCAGGGCGACAGCTTGAGGCTCTGTCTCAAAAAAAAAAAAGCCAGAGTTGCTTTGGCTGAATTGTATTACTTAATTTTCAAAATTGGTGGGGAATTTTATTTTGATGGTAGCTTTGCATTGATTTCCTTTTTACCCATCACTAATTTGGCTTAATAATTCACCATCTGCTTGAAATTTTAAGTTAGTGACTTAAAATATGCACCACTTATTTCAGGATTTTCAATGGAGCCTGGCTTCAATTGCATCTCTTCCTTGGCTGTTATATTTGCTGGCTCGTTACTTTCTTTCTTTACTGGAGTGAAAATCAAGATTATAATACCAAGCTGGAGCATTTGATTCCCGAGGGTGATTATTCCGAAGAACAAAGTATTATTATTTTTTAAATTTATTATTGGGGATTCATTGAGAGTACATGAAACCAGGTTACACTGATTGTGTTTGTTAGGTAAAGACCTTCTTACAATGAACAAAGTATCATTTTTCTGCTATTCTCATCTATTCCTTCTTCTGCATTTAGTTGTCATAATTTCTAAATTTCAGACTTTCTTCTCTTTTTTACTGCCCAGGAAATGGTTGCGAGGGGCTTTTGTTAGCTATGTTTTGGAAGACCTTTTATCTACAGAAAGTTCTCACTGGGCACCTTGAGTCCCATTCTAGTTTATTACGTAAATTTCACTTGGGGTCCCACATGGTGCCTATGACTCAGTCCACAGTTGCAGGGGAAAGTGTATCCGTGTCAGCTTATCAACACTTGACCGTCTGTCAGGCTAGACAGAAGTCAGTTGCTGGGTGCAGGGGTTGGCAGGAATTCTTTTTCATCTATAAAAAGAATGTCCGGGACTGCATGAACTCTGAAGTATTTGTTGGAAGGTTTGGGTTCATGACACCGGATTGATTACATAATTTATTTTTGACTTTGAAAAATGAGTCTGAGGGCTTCAGAAGCATCTACCTTGTGATAGATGCTTAGATAATGTTTTAAGTTTTTTTCTATGCCTATTATTTTATATAGTTTTGGATTTTTTTTACCAAATGTTTTGATTTTGATAATGATTTTTAAAAATAAATCCATCCTTAAGAACAGACTTTACGGGTGGCACCTGTGGCTCAAGGAGCAGGGCACCGGCCCCATATACTGGAGGTGGTGGGTTCAAACCCAACCCCGGCCAAAAACTGGCAAAAAAAAAAAAAAAGAACAGACTTTACAACTCTCTTAAATCTGAAGTTGACTTGTATCGTAAAGGGATTTATTTATAGCCTAGACCTTTACTGCCTAGTATAGTAATCAGTAGCCTTCTGTGGCTGCTAAGCACTCAAAATATGGATAGCCTGAATGGAGATGTGCTGTGAGTGTGGAAAAACAGTGGAAGACTTTGTCTGAAAAAAAATACATAAGATATCTCAATAATTTTCTATAATGATTACATGTTGAAATGATAACATTTTGCATATATTGGTTTAAATAAATTGCATGACTAAAATTCACTGCACCTGTTTCATTTTTACCTTTTAAAATTGTGGATACTGCGGAATTTTAAATTCCATATGTGGCTTTCATTCTCTCTCTTCTGCTCAGCTGTGGCCTAGACTAGTTACCTAGGACAGCGGTCCCCAACCTTTTTGGCAGCAGGGACAGTTTCAGGGAAGATAGTTTTTCCACTGATGGGGGAGGGGGTGGGCAGGAGGAGGATGGATTCGGGATGATTCAAGTGCATTACATTTACTTTTTTTTACTTTTTTTTGCAGTTTTTGGCCGGGGCCGGGTTTGAACCCGCCACCTCTCGTATATGGGGCCTGCACCCTACTCCTTTGAGCCCCAGGTGCCGCCCTGCGTTACATTTATTGTGAACATTATTTCTATTATTATTACATTATAATATGTAATGAAATAATTATATAACTCACCATAATACAGAATCAGTGGGAGCCCTGAGCTTGTTTTTCTGCAACTAGAGGGTCTCGTCTGGGGGTGATGGGAGACAGTGACGGTCAAAGTGTGTTGCTGCATAAAACCTTCCACCAGATGCAGCTTAATTGTCACTTGCCACTCACTGATAGGGTGTGATGTGAGTCTGCAAATGATTCTTAGGGTCTCTGTGCAGTCAGACCTCTCTGCTAATGACAATCTGTATTTGCACACGCTCCCCAGAGCCAGCATCACCACCTCAGCTCCACCTCAGGTCATCGGCATCAGATTCTCATGAAGAGCATGCAACCTAGATGGCCTCCATGTGCACTTGACAGTGTGGTTCATAGAGGAACATACAGGGACATAGTGTTCCTATGAGAATCGACAGGAGCTGGAGCTCAGGCGGTGGTGCGAGTGATGGGAAGTGGCTGTAAATACAGAAGAAGCTTTGCTTGCTGGCCACCACTCACCTCCTGCTGTGCAGCCCACTTTCTAACAGGCCACAGACCAGGATTGGTCTGTGGTCTAGGAGTTGGGGACTGTAGCCCTCGAAAGTATTTCTAGAAGTGACCTGAACTTCATCACAAAGTGACTACAAGTTCCTCCCCCTCACTCCCCCTTTTTTTTTTTTGCTGTATTCCATTTGTTAATGATAGAATTTTTCTCAGAGTTCTTCTATAAAGGTCACATTCAACACTGCATCCTATTTTTAAGTCCAGATATATACATAGTAGACAAGAGCCTTGTGGGTCACTACCTTAGGAGGACCGAAGTAGATAAAGCACTTGCTTCTTTCTTTCTTCTCTTCTTTCTTTCTTCTCTTCTCCCTTTGGATGCTCAGGTGTCTGCCCTACCTAAGAGTGGGGAGCTGGCCTGGCCCTCAGAAAGCCTCAGAAGAGGCTGGGTTGGGGTAGCACTTGGGGAGAATCCTGATGCAGAGCACACGAGGACAAAGGTGGATGTGAGCATGGGTGCTGTCTCTCCGAGCACCTGAAGAGCGTCACTGTGGTAGCCCATCCCGCAGGGACCAATTCCTGGCTGCTTTAGTTCTGACCATGTATTGGAAATGATCATTTCTTGTGATCAAGTGCTGTAGGTATGTGAGATTTTGCAGATTTGACTGTCATTCATTCATTGGAACACTACCGATATGTGGTGTACCTTGTTGGGTGCTGGGGTATAAAATCAATTAGGGTGGCCTGCTCAGTGCTCCCACATGTAATCCTTGGGAGACAGAGGCAGGAGGATGGTTTGAAGCCAGGAGTTTGAGACTAGCCTGAGCAGGAACAAGATTCCATCTCCACAAAAAATAGAAGAATCAACCAAGTGTGGTGGCGAGTGTCTGTAGTTCCAGCTACTCAGGAGGCGGAGGCAGGAAGATCTCTTAAGCCTAGGAGTTTGAGGTTGCTGTGAGCTGTGATGCCACCACTACACTCTCACGTAGGAGACAGAACAAGAACCTGCCTCAAAAAAAAATTTAATTAAGGCATGATTGTGTCCTCAAGAAGGATAAAGTTGTTTTATATGCCAAATATAGATTCTGAATGCCATATTGTCAATAGTTAGAAAACACCTGTAAGTTAGGGAAGAGAAAATGTTGGAGAACAGGAGGAGGCCTAATGTAATAAGTCACCTCAGTTATTTGAAAAGCTGCCATATGCAAAAAGCAAAGAATACAAATCATGACTTGGTCCAGAGGGCAAAACTGGGAACAATAGAATTTTGCAGAGAGACAGATTTTTGGCTCACCCAAACAATTACAGCCATATAACTAAATGGGTAATGATGAACAGTGGATATGGATGGGTCTTGTCTCAGGACTCTGGGGAGTGATCGTCTTCCTATTTCTACACTTCCCACTATGAGGAACATTCAAGCAGACAAAGGGCTGAGATCAGATTTTATAGGGCTTTGTATGCCGCTCTAAGGGAGTTGGATATTCTCCTTAGAAATAAGGTTGCTCTGTTTACATGGATGGAGCTGGAACATATTCTTCTTAGCAAAGTATCTCAAGAATGGAAGAAAAAGTATCCAATGTACTCAGCCCTAATATAGAGCTAATTTATAGCTTTCATATGAAGGCTAAAACCCAATTATAGCACA